>AWUE01014963.1:0-28543 GCA_001974825.2 Corchorus olitorius | reverse complement strand
TTTTTGAGATAGTCTTGATGGAGAGGAAGCCAAATCCGTGGTAAAAGATGTACATGAAGGGCTTTGTGGCGCTCATCAAGCAGGAAGAAAAATGCGTTGGCTCATACGACGACACGGCTTTTATTGGCCATCCGTTATGAAAGACTGTATGGAGTATGCCCGGGGTTGCCAAGCATGTCAGAAGCATGGTCCCGTTCAAAGAGTTCCATCTGAAGATCTTCATTCCATCGTGAAGCCGTGGCCCTTCCGTGGATGGGCTATAGATCTCGTTGGAAAAATTTATCCTCCAGCAAAAGGTGGAGTTTGTTTCATCATCATAGCTACTGATTACTTCACCAAGTGGGTAGAAGCAAAGACGATGAAGAGCACCAAACATGCGGATATCCAAAAGTTCGTTGAAGAACATATCATTTACCGCTTTGGAATACCAGAAACCCTCACCTCAGATCAAGGATTGAATTTTGATGGAGAAATAGCGGAAGTGTTGGGTAGAAAATATGGAATCAAATGTATGAAGTCAACACCCCATTATGCACAAGCTAATGGGCAAGCTGAAGCATCCAATAAGGTGATCTTGAAGATCATGGATAAGTTAGTAGTCAAACATCCAGGGAAATGGGATGAATACTTATCAAGAGCGTTATGGGCATATCGTATGTCGCAACGTTCAAGTACAGGAGTTAGCCCATTTAATCTCACCTATGGACATGACGCCATGGTGCCTATGGAGATCTTGGCCAAATCAGCCAGGGTTGCTTTTCAAAACGATTTGACTTGGGAAGAATACACTGAGTCAATGATGGTCGCTCTTGAAGATAAAGATTCAGAGCGCTTACGGCTTTAGATCATTTGAACGCACAGAAGAGAAAAGCCGAAAGAAGTTACAACAAAAAGGTTCGTCACAAGAGTTTTGCCGAAGGTGAATTAGTTTGGAAAGCTATATTACCTATTGGTAAAAAGATTAAACCTTATGGAAACTGGACACCTAAATGGGAAGGGCCATTCCGTGTGAGAAAAGTGCTCAAAGGTGGTGCTTATTGGTTAGAGAGCATGGATAAAAAATGGCACCCAAGGTTCATTAATGGGCGGTATTTGAAAAAGTACTATCCTACTGCATGGGAAGCAATACAAGTGCCTGAACCTGAACTTGATCAAGAGATTGAAGAAGAAGTTCTCGAAGGCATGGCTGTAAGTTTTGCTTCGGCCAACTTTTACACGAGTGTGTAATAAAGTATATATATACGCTTAGTGGACAAAGCCGCCCCAAGTGCGTAAAGCGGCTTATAAAAAAAATTCTAATCGGCAAAGCAGAATTGGTCTCGATGGTGTGAAGAAATTTATACCATCAGGATGGAGAAATTGATCTTGATGGTGTGAAGAAATTTATACCATCTGGATGGAGAAATTGATCTTGATGGTGTGAGGAAATTTATACCATCAGGATGGAGAAATTGATCCTGATGGTGTGAAGAAATTTATACCATCTGGATGGAAAAATTGGTCCTGATGGTGTGAAGAAATTTATACCATCTGGATGGAAAAATCACAAAGAGCCGATGCAAGGTAGTTTTGACGGCTTGGGATGTTTTTTGTGTAATAAAAATTCAAGCTTTGATCCCTTTAAATAGTGATCAAGCTTGAGGGGGGCAATGTTTATACCCTAATTTACACCAAGGTAAATTAGGAATTGTGGTTTAATTAATTGAATTTGGATGGTCAAGATTAAATCTTAAATTCCAAAATTGATGAGATTAAAACCACCTTAAACCTAATTGGATTAGGAAAATCCTAGAGCAAAGCCCAAACCACTTAGAAAATTACCTAGGAAATTGCCTTGAAATTTAATTGTGGTTTAATTGTTAATGTTTAAATAATAAATTACAAAGATTTTTGAAGCAAAATTATGCCATCAATACGTTAAGATTGATGGTTTGATTTTTGTTTCCAAAGTTTCGATCGTCATGGAAAGATTGGTGCCGATGGGTTTGTTTAAATCGGCTTTGGTTTCCAAAATTGGATCCTGATGATGTGAGATGAAATTGGATCCTGATGGTCGGGATGCCAAGGTTGATCCCGATGGTCGGGATGCCAAGGTTGATCCCGATGGTCATGAGATGATTTTTGGTCCCGATGGTCATGTGCAATTTGGGTCTTTACGTGTTATGGTTTTTGGTTTATAAATTAATCAACTTGGCCTTTATATGTATTAATTGGCCAATGATTAATATTTCTAATACCAAAATTGGTTTGTCTTTGTATTGATGGTAAAGAAATCGACTCACCATCAAGAGACTCACCATCAAGACGCTTATCATCAGGACGACTTATCATTAGGACGCTTTCCATCGGGACGAATTGATTGGTACTGATGATGACAAGCAATTGCGTCAAGAGGTTAGTATCGATGGTGAGGAGCAAATACTCCATCAGGTTGAAGTAGTCAGTGCCGATGATGTCCATCAGATTGGCCTTGTTTCTAACTAAGGCAAATAACCAAGTCTAGAGCACTCAGGCAACACAATTTAGTCAAAGCCGTATCAAGAGGAAGAGACGTCATGCATTCATACGGAGAAGTTGACTGATTGATTGATCACAAATTACGTGATTCATATTAATGCTGATAGCTCAGGATCAGGAGAGTGATTTAGAGTTGACATTGGAGACAAAATCAATTTGCCATCATGACGATTAAAGGTTGACATTGCAATGATATCTTGAAGATTAATGCGGTGATTCCTTGACTTTTGGATCTGGATTAGCAGAGAGACTATAAAAAGAAGAAGCTTCATCAAAGCTGAGGACAGACAACTCTCCACACAAACCTGCCCAGCGCAAACTTCAAGCACATCTGCTTACACTTTTGTTTACACTTCAACTTAGACTATTGTCTAGTTTTTAATCTTTTCTTGTCATCAGTTTAATTTGGTTGTAACGATTTTCATATCAATGCAATCCTTTTTCATTTTCATTTTGAATCTGATTACCTGATAACCAATCGAAATCTGGGTTAAATGATTAAAACCTTCATGGTGACTTTTAACCAGACTCCACATATCGTCTGATCTCTATCCTATTTTTATTCAAGTTACGTTTATCTTGGATTTTTGTCAATTTTGCTAGAAATTGACTGGCACGCCTTTTCAACCCAAATTCCCAAGGAGATTTTGGCGCAACATCTCTTTTTGGCACGCCCGGTGGGACACAAAAGGATTTCGGTTAAAATAATAAAAATTTAGATTATCCTCATTAATTAGGATCCACGTGGCCAATAAGAATGCTCCACTCATCTTTAGCATCTGAATTTTCGTCCAAAACATTCTCCAAGTCAGTTTAGGAGAAGATCAATTCTATCCAGACATTTGAAGGGCCAAATTATCCACCGGAATGGCAAAATTAGGTCTCGAGGTAAACATAAAAGTTGTAGATCTTGGAATCCTCTTTACAACGATACTTCATTTGCATTTTTCTGAGCTCTGTATCAAAAGTTAAAAATTTTCTTCAAAAACTGCTATTGTGAAGTCCTCCTTCAAATAGGATTTAACAATGTTGCATCAGGGATAAAACATTACTGCATCATAATTACTAATTGGACTTAAACTCCTTCTTTGGGCTTCCATATTAACGAATTGGGTCTAAGAATATCAGATTTAGCCTTCAAGATATCTGACTTGGCAATTTGGGCTTCATGGACTTAAACGGGCCTAATGGGCTTACTGGCCGAAATGACACAAAATCAATAGTTTCTCCAAATCTATACTATATATAAAAGTATGAATAACAAGAAACTTTATGTTTTCCGATTGTACCATTTTTTCAAAAATATTTCTAAATTTCTAAAAAAACGATGATGATAAATATACCATTGTTGCATTTGTAATTTTGTTATCATTGTTCTTAAATGTATGTCCATAAGGTACAATGGCCATGAAAAGAATTTGAATTTTTCTTTTTCCATTTTAAAATTTCTGTTATTTTTGCAGTTATAAAAAAAAACTACCGTCTAGGTATGGTATTGATAACTTCTTGTCATGCTTTGGGAATTTCATTTTCCTTTATCACTCTTTTTAAGTTATTTTCTTAATTATTTTAATTACTATGTTTGATGATTTCTTAAAACGATTTTTCAAAGGAGTTGAATTTTTAAACGTATAATCATACAATAAGAGTTAAACCGGATTATAATTAGATTGCCCAAAAAAAAGCCAATAAAAGAGTAAATTATTTTCTTCATTTTTTTCAATACTATGTTTGATGATTTCTTAAAACGATTTTTCAAAGGAGTTGAATTTTTAAACATATGCACGAATTTTGATGATTGTTTGCTTTTGTTCTTATGAAGAGCTTACTATGAATGATTTATATAGTACTAAATAGAGGAGCTCAACCTGAAAGAGATTGTCGAAATTTCTTACTATAGTATCAAAAAATTATAGGGAGATTAACAAAATCTCATAAGGAGGTTATAAAAAATCATAGGAAGGTTACACAATTTTATATGAATGTTTATTTAAATTTCATAGTTTGGTTATCAGAATTTCACATGGAGTTTATCACAATTTCATAGGTAATTATCAGAATTTCATAGCGTGATTATCAAAATTTAATAGGATAGTTATCAAAATTTCATAAAAATATTCAATCGAAACATGTTGAGCCACGTGCAACGCACATGAAAGCTAAATCTAGTATATATATATTGCTGATTAATTTGGTATTGCTATGATAATTGTAGGGTTGGTGGCTTTTGCATAACAATGTGGAGCTAACAATACCGGCTGCAATAGCATGCTGCTTAATATTTCTAATTGGGTATGTTTTTCCCCATTGTATAAGATTATACAAAAGAACTATAGCTTTGTTTTTTTAGAAATCAGCATTTTGTTCAAAATTAACCAGTGTATGAATTATGAATATTGGCAGGGTTCTTGGATATAGTGGAGCCAATAACCAAAAGTACACCTTCAAAAAGAACCCTAAAGCACTTATATGGGGCAAGCCCCCAAAGGTTATTGGGGGAAAGTTGCTAGCTTCAGGCTATTGGTAAGATTTTCCCATCAGTTAAATGCTCAATTAAGGGTAAACATTTTTGAATTGGCTTTATCGGTAAAACCTTTGGTTTGGCCAATTTGGGGCAAATGTTTCAAAACTTAATCAATTAAGGGCAGAAACCTTTTTGACATATGAAATACACGCGTTGTTACCAACTTTTTTTTGGAAAAATTTTGCCCTAAATTTTATTTTCGAAAATGCATCTTGGCCCTCAAATTTCTATTTTACACAATTTCACCCTTATACTCTATTTTGTTTTTTTTTTAACAAAGTAACCTTATCCGTTGCTAATATGGCGTCGCACGGCAAGTTCACTTGTCAAGTTTGGGTATGCCATGTCAACACCAAGGACTATGATGTTCAAAAAGTGAAATTATGAGGAGAAGTCGTCCAAAATAGAAATTTGAGTGCCAAATTAGTTGAACATTGTAATAAGAATCAAGAGCCAAAATGGGTATTAAGCCCGAAAACTATCTTAATATACTGATCACAATAGTTGCAAAATTTGTTGATACTTTAATCCCATTTCTTTTTTCTCATTCTAATTCTATAAATGTTTGGTAAAGGGGAATTGCGAGGCACTATAACTACCTTGGGGATTTCTTGTTATCACTTTCCTTAAGTTTGGTTTGTGGCACAGGGTAATTAAAAATTTCCAAATCCTTTCTGTCATTACAAAGTAAGAATAATGAATGCTAGTGTGGAAATAAGAATGAAACAAGTTTTGTATTTTGCAGTTCACCAATTCCATATATCTACCCAATTTTGCTGGTCATCTTCTTCGTATTGAGAGAAAGAAGAGATGAAGCTCGTTGTGCTGAAAATTACAAAGAAGTCTGGGCAGAATACTGCAAAGTTGTTCCTTGGAGAATAGTTCCTTATTTGTATTAGTCACCTTGTTGCAGCTATATTATATATACTAGGTGTCTGCCCGCGTGCTTGCGCCGCGCGGGATTTGCCTTACAATATCATGTAAAGCTTTAAGAAGTTATAAGAAGGCAGTTATATGTAACAGGCATAGCAAGATAAACTGTCAAATTAATAATAGCAGGCTAACTAAGTAGTGACATGAAGCCCATTTTTCTCATATCATCTAGCATACCATTAAATGTATACATATCAGGTGCAATAATATTCTCTACAAGATCCTCAAACAAAGCATTAACGTGATCCACAATTCTAGCTTTAGTTGCGAAGGCTCTCAAAAGAATATTCTACGTGACTATGTTAGGCTTCCATCCATCCTATCAAAGTCCCCCAAAGCTCTATCCAGTAGTTTTGGTTTTTCAAGGGAATGGAGGTGGGCCGTGGTAAGAGCATTCTAAAGAGAAAAATCAAGCTGGAAACTACTATTATACATATCAGAAAATAGCCACTCTTCCATTCTAGTTTGGCCATTCTTTCCCACAACTATAATTAACTTCGAATAAACCCCATTCACAGCAATATACCAGCAATATTGCTTCTGCATCCATCTGAATACCTGAAGGGCATAGCATGTAATATCAATTTCTCAGAACCATTTTCAGCCTAAAACCATATCAATATAAACCTTAAATTAACAATTTTAAATACCAAAAGCCAAAAAATGAACCCCAAAAACAAAGACATAAATAAAGATACCTCAATGCACTGAAGCCATTTATCAGTTTTTCCAAGTTCTAAGAAGAGAAGGAAACAATGCTGATGACATGGCTGGCGAAGAGTGGATATTTAAACTGCTTGGTTAGATTGAAATAAGCTTCTCAATAGGGCCAGAGATTCGCTTCGTTCTTTGAAGAGAAGGAAACAATGCTGATGACATGGCTGGTGAGGGGTGGATATTTAAACTGGTTGGTTACCTTGAAATAAGCTTCTCAATAGGGCCAGAAATTTGCTTCGTTGAATGACTAAACATAAAGATGGGCAAAGCAGCCTTGGTATGCTTCTGGGGTTTTTTTTGCTCTGCAACATGTTGCAATCAGCCAATCAGGGCTACATGAAGAAAAAAAATGAAGAACAAAAAGCATTGTCTAGCTATTGTAAAATTCATCTAACACGGCTTCCTTTAAACATTTACAACCCTAGATCAATCAGCCATGGAATAGGCTCAATTTTAGAAGTGGAAAAAAACTAATCCTAAAAGTTCAAGAATGGAGAACTGAAGATGAAGATCAATCAGCTGGTAATAGAATTTGTATAAAGCTACAGTAGATTTTGATAAGTCAACTCTATTGTTGGTCTTAATAATTAAAACTTGTTGAAATAGGTTACTTTGCACAGCAAGTAGAACCATTCCCACCATTGCAACCAACACCAGCTTATCACCCAACATGCTTCATGCCAGATAAATAAAACAACTTATATGTTCAACTTTGTCATCAAACTGAAAACAAAACTAATATGAGGATTAATTTGCAATGAACAAAAAAACATCTTCTCAAGACTGTTTTCCAAGCAAGTAAAGGTGCAAAGAAGCTGTAGAAATATATTAAAAATAAAAAACATATGAGAGGCACCATGTATAAGGGAGTGATTATTCTGAAGTTTATGTGCTTTTGAGAGAAATGCCTAAACGATTCCAGATGTCAGCCTTAATATGTTTTGAGTTCCCTAAATTGCCTTATCAAATCCTCCATGCCTATACACACATATATGACTTATTGATCCTGCACTTTATCTTTTATTGTTTTAATATAAAAAAGACCAAATACATTTAATAAAAAAGTGCAATATGTTGATCTGGAATATAAACATACCAAAATGAACTACGAACGTGAAGATTGTCAAAAGCAATGGCTTACACCCATGCTCATCTGCAATTGTAATTAAAAAGGGAAAAATGGAAGGAAAAATAAAGAAGAGTTATAGTATAATTTCATTCCTTCAGACCATCAACTCCAACCATTATCATTCCGTTAGACCATCAATTCCCACCATAGTTATCCAGCATCATTAAGATAAAACGATATGCGACATCCTTCCCAACTGGTAATTTTTCTTTATTTTCATTTTTAGCCCTTTTTTACTGTCTTTTCACATCATTTTAGGTAGCATAAAACCAAAGAAAAAAAAGTTATTTGACTGCTAAGTGCCTACAAAGATTCACATTCTAAGTATTTTTTGTACCCAACTTTATTTTCATATGTTTGGACTGCTAAGTGGTACCCAATACCAACTATATTTGAAAAAATTGGAAACTGAAACAGAATTAGTATCATATTGAAGGCCAAAATAGCTTTAAAAGTAAACCATAAAATTTTTTAGTAGCATACGCATGTAGCTGCTAAAAGAATAAGTACTTTTTAACATTATGACCTTGCTTACTTCATAAATCAACTACTAATGAGGCCTTGCATTTGAATTAGAACATTAGGACCTTGACCTGGGCTGTCTGTTTATTGAACTTCCAACATAAGTTCCCATCTTTATGATTGGAGGGACACCCTCACGTCTATTTCATCCCAGCCCTTAGAAGAACCAATTGTCTACTTATATTCTTATGAGTAATGACTACTAATATATCAAGAAAAGAAGATTTTTTCTCTTTAGAATTTCAGAAAAGCCATGATATCCTGCCTTTGTTATAAGTTCAACGTTTTTATAACAAAATAGCCAAATTTTGACTAAGAGAAAGAAAGGAAATAATTTTCCTTAATTTATCCATAAATCTCATCATCTGCCAAGCAAAAGCAATCCAATCCCCCCATTACTATCCCAACTTCCATGCCAATAAAACAACAAAAAGGCAATAAAGAGGGAATATACTTACCTGTGGCAGAAGCTTGAATGCAACCTCAGCTTCTGGATGCCTCTTATTTGGATGAAGCTGCAAGGCTGCATACATAATAAGACCGACCTTTCAATGGTTGTTTTCACCTAAATGCACAGCCTCTTCCATTTTACTATACACTCAAAGCTATCCGAATGCCATGTTGTATATTATTGATAAGGGAATAAACTAAGAGAAAGATGCAATGTTTTACAGGTCATAACTCATAACTACAAACCATTATGTTAATCAAAAAATTAAATGAAAGACAATCACATGTGTAGCAAAACCCTATGGAGAAGAATTTTGACAATGAAAAGAAACCAAAGAAAGGAAAAATAATCCACCGACCAAAAGAATAAGATTAATTCGATCATTATTTTCCCCAACAATCTGCACCATTCACAACCAATAATAAGAAGAAAGAAAATTTTCATTAGAGAGAATTGTCTCACCTTTTGCACATCGGGCGGGGTTGAAGTGAAAACCCAACAAAACAATCAAAATTTATTCCAAAAATTAATTGAAATTACTCGGTTTGGAAGTCTGGCGATCTCTGATGGGTCCTCTTCTGATCCTCTCTCATCTGTCTCTTCTTCTTGTTCTCCTTTGTCCTTATCTCGGCTGGCTCTGTTCTCATTCATCCTCCCTCACCCTCTCCTCAGTTTGCCTTTCTCTTTCTTCTTCTTCTTCCTTTTTTTCTTCTTGTGGAGCTCCTTCTAAGAGGCTCTGTTTTTTCTCACCGAAATAGAACACCCAAAAATATATGGGATAAAAGGGTGTTCTGGTTTCTAATTGGCTCAGATAAATCCGACAGGTAAAATATTAGAAGAAATGGATACCCATTAAAAATCTATACAACTTGAAATTACTATTATAACCATCTCAATAGTAGTCAATTCAATGATTATTAACCTTTAGACTGGTTTTGTAGTAATTTCACTTCTTAATCTTAATGTTTTTTTATAATATATATATATATATATATATAACATAACATATATTAAAGTTGAAAATGGAATTACCCTTTTATCCAGTTATAAGATCCACCATATTCACCCAAGAACAAATTGTCAGGGGTATTTCGGTTAGACTATTGAATGTTTTGGCTTTAATTCTTTTATTTTTTTTTCTATTTGTCTGATAATTAATTCAGGTGTCTATTTAAATGTAATTTCATGGTCTACAACTTTCATTAAGGAATCAAAAGTGGTAAAAAAAAAAACTAAGGACTCAAAAGCGAATTTTAATATTTTGATTCTAAAAAATGCTTTTGAAATTTTGTTGTCTCGATTGAGGTCTATATAATATTGTATAATTTTTGGTCCACATGTCCGACTGAAATTATTCAAGTGGCGGTTAAAAGGTTATTGGATGATCTACGACTTTCGTCAAGGGCCTGAAAGCTAAATTTGATTAATGAGTTTTGTGGAGAGTTCAAGAGGGAATTTTTATGTTTGGTCTCCATAAACAAATATTTTTTTCCCTGGATTATTTATCAAATGACCCTCATACTTTTATGCTTTATGCTATTTAATCCTTTACAAATTATGGGTTGGACGCTTTAACGCTTCAGCTTTAATTCTTTTACCTTTTGTTCTATTTGGTTGATCAATAAGATTCAAGTGTCTATTGAAAGATAATTTAATGACTTGCAACTTTCATTAAGGACTCAAAAGCCAATTTTGAGGTTTCAGCTCTAAAAAATGTTTCCGAAATTTGGTGGTCTCGCTTGACGGTCTATCTAATTTTGATTCACAATCACTATTTTATAGCATACACCTAAGCTTAAAAAAACACCTACTAAATATTTTGCATATATCCTTTCTAGACTTCCGATGTCCATAGCAAAATTAAAGTTGAAAATGGAATTACCCTTTTGTCCAGCTATAAGATGCACCACATTCACCCAAGAACAAATTGTCAGGGTTATTTCGGTACTTTCATTCTCGGTATTTTCGTAATTATTGTTGATTGTTGAGGGCGTTTTGGGAACTTTAGGATAAAATTACTATTTGGTGGGTCCCACTCTCAATAAACAAATCATTTTTTGTTGGATTATTTATCAAATGATCCTCATACTTTTATGTTTTATGCTATTTAATCCTTTACAATTATGGGTTGGACGATTGAATATTTTGGCTTTAATTCTTTTATTTTTTTCTATTTGTCCAATCAAGGTAATTCAGGTGTCTATTTAAAGGTAATTTCATGGTCTACAACTTTCATTAAGGACTCAAAAGCCAATTTTAATGTTTGATTCTAAAAAATGCTTCTGAACTTTTGTTGTCTCGATTGCCGTTATATATAATATTGTATAATTTTCGGTCCACATGTTCGATTGAAATTATTGAAGTGTCGGTTAAAAGGTTATTACATGATCTACGACTTTCGTCAAGGGCCTGAAAGCTAAATTTGATTAATGAGTTTCCTGGAGAGTTCAAGAGGGAATTTTTATGTTTCGTCATAAACAAATATTTTTTTCCTGGATTATTTATCAAATGACCCCATACTTTTATACTTTATGCTATTTAATCCTTTACAAAATCTGGGTTGGACGCTTTAACGCTTCGGCTTTAATTCTTTTACCTTTTGTTCAATTTGTCTGAGCAATGTGATTCAAGTGTCTATTGAAAGATAATTTAATGACTTGCAACTTTCATTAAGGACTCAAAAGCCAATTTTGATGTTTCAGTTCTCAAAAATGTTTCCGAAATTTGGTGGTCTCGCTTGACGGTTTATCTAATTTTGATTTACGATCACTATTTATAGCGTAGATCTAAGCTTAAAAAAACTCCAACTAAATTTGCATATATCATTTCTATACTTCCAATGTCCATAGCAAATACAACAGCTACAAGCTACGCAAAATCAACTATCATTACAGCTAATACCTATATGTTCATAACTAACTGTTCCCTCCATTCACAACCTCGGCGCGGAGCGCGGGTCTAGGACCAGTATATGTAGAGAGAGAGAGAGCTTAGAAAAATGCAAATGAGGTACCGTTGGAAAGATAATTCCAAGATCTACAAGTTTTATATTAACTCGAGACCTAATTCTGCCGTTCCGATAGATGATTTTACCCTTGAAATTTTTTGACATAATTGATCTTCTGCTAAACTTACTTGGAGAATGTTTTGGCCGAAAATTCAGATGCTAAAGATGATGTGGAGCATTACTATTGGCAGCGTTGGATCCTAATTAATGAGGATAATCTGAATTTCTATTATTAAAATAATAAAGAATTATAATATTTTTTAATAATGAAAATTTAGAAATATATTACAAAAAAGGGTACAATCGGGAAATATAAAGTTTTCCTTTATTCGTGTTATATATATATATATATAATATATATATATATATATATATATTCTCATGTTACAACTACAATTGGTTAAGAATAGAGGATAGGGCATGTATTATTATTATGGTAATATAATAAATTCCTGAAAACGGAAACGGATCAGTCAGTTCGACTGGTTAGACCGAGGGTCCGATTTTTTTTATAGAATTAAAAAACATTATTGGTTTATATATATTGTACTAGATATAGTTCCCTTCGTGCTCACTACATGACTCCGTTTATAAAAAAAAAAAATCAAAGTTGTATATACTAGTATAAATCCAGGCAATTCTATACATGTTAGGTTTTCGAGCTCGAGATTTTCCATTAATTAAGTTTCAAGCTCTACTAATTAGGGTGTACTTACTTTTAGAATTGACAGCTTAATTAATTTTTTTTTTGAAAAAAAGCTTAGAAGTAGAGGTGGCTACCCCATCTCTAAGGGCATGGCAAACCGTCCATGAGAAATATGAATATATGAATAATTGGAAGAGAAACTTAAATCTCTTTTATTGTATTGAGGTATATATATACACTTAGGAATGTATTGCAGGATTACAAAGTATAACGTACAATAGTACAAAACGTGTCCATAATTAGTGGAGCTAATTATGGGAGGACTAATTACAGCAGGATAAGCTAATTACTGCAGAATCAATTATCACGGATCTAGGGATTGAATGTAACCTCTAATATGCCCCCTCAAGATGGAGTCACCAGAGGAGAGTTTAATATTGGAAATTAAACTCAAAAACTGTTGTCTTGAAAGCGGCTTGGTGAGTAGATCAACAAGTTGGTCTTTGGATGAAACATGATGAACACGAAGATGACCAGCATTGACTTTGTCACGTACAAATTGGAAATCTATTAATACATACGTTGGATTAACAGAAATATGCGTTGCACCTATATTGTCACAATAAATGGTGGGAGCTTGTGAAATACGTACTCCTAGCTCGTGCAACAAATTCTGAATCCAAGTAATTTCTGTCGCGGCATTTGCAATAGCCCGATACTCAGCTTCGGTTGACCACCGAGCCACTATCTTTTGTTTGGAGCTTTTCCAAGAAACCAGATTGCCCCCAAAATAGATCAAGAAGGTAGAGACCGATTTTTAGTCACCTTTATCCCCAGCCCAATCTGCATCTGTATTGGCCAACAGCGGGAAAGAGTTAGATATGGTAGGATGAATAAGAATACCATGATCAATCGTACTTTCTGAATACAGTAGGACCATTTGACAGATTGCCAGTGAACAGTTGATGGCTTGTGCATGAACTAAGCAATTTTGTTAACTGCAAAAGCTAAACCGGGTCTAGTGAAAGAAAGGTAATGAAGAGCACCAACAATACTGCGAAACTGAGTAGCATTCGGCAACGGTTCCCCATCATAAATAGTATAGAAAGTAGTGGATGGAATAGGAGTAGATCTGGCTTGGAATCAAGCATATCAGTCTTGTGCAGTAAGTCTCGAATGCATTTTCCTTGAGAAAGAAAAATACCTTCCTTAGTAACAGTGGTTTCAATACCAAGAAAATAACTCAGTGTAACTAGATCTTCCAACTTAAATTTTGTAGAGAGAGTAGTAACAAACTAACGCAAAACAGATTCATCGTTTTCAGTTAAGATGATGTCATCCACATAAACTAGAAAGTCGAGTTGCACCTCACCATGTTTATATCAGAACAAAGAAAAATCGGACTGAGACTTCCGAAAACCATAGTTGATCAAGAAGGAGTGCAATTCTTGGTACCATGCTCGAGGCGCCTGTTTAAGGCCATAAATAGCCTTTCTCAACTTGCAGATATGATGAGGATGAGTGGAGTCAACAAAACCAGGTGGTTGCCGCATGTAAACAACCTTAGTCAAATGGCCATGGAGAAAAGCATTATTTACATCAAGTTGAAATAGCTTCCAAGAATTATGTACAGCCAAAGAAAGAACTAGGCGAATAGTAGTACGTTTGACAACTGGGCTAAGAGTTTCAGAGAAATCTACTCCAAGTCTCTGACTAAAGCCCTTTGCCACTAACCTGGCTTTGTGCCGAGAAATACTGCCATCGGGGTTGCGCTTGACTTTGGAAACCCATTTGTAGCCAATCACATTCTGCGAAGAAGTGGGTGGTACTAATTCCCATGTGCCATTACGCAGCAGTGCATTTAGCTCTTCAGACATAGCTTTTTTTTGTCAAGATTCCTCCTTGAGAGCCTAAAGTTGGCTCTAAGGGAATAGAGACTGGATGCTTGGTGGTGATCTGAACTGATTTCGATTTAAAGATGTTGTCTTTGGGCCGAGTTTGCATAAGATGAATATTGCCAACATGCTTATGAACAATAACCTATCCTTTTGGAGTTCATACAGTGGAAGATGTAATCACAATATTCTTTGTGGAAGCAACCATAGAATAATTACCATGTTCTGTGGTAGTATCTGATGAAGCACTATAAGGTGCGGTAGCTAAAGATGGAACCATAGCAGTGGATGCCGCTATAAAATCTAAAGAACAAGTTAACGCAGGAAATAACTGGAGATGAATTCACCGCAGGTTAAACTTGAGATGAACTTACCGGTGGTTGTACAGAGACATTTGGTGCTGGCAATTGTGGTGCCTGCTGCATTAATGATGCCGTTGATGATTGGAGTTAGACAAGACTTGAAAAAACAGACAAAAAGGATGAGTCTCTAGAACGAAGATTAGATGCAATAGAAATAGAGGAAAGCGGAAACTCCTTCTCCACAAACACAACATGGTGAGAAGTGTGAAATTTTATTGGTAGTAAAGTCAAAACATTTATAGGCACTTTGGTCATCACTATACCGAACAAAGATACATGGTTTGGACCGAAAGTCAAGTTTGCTTTTAGAATAAGGTCGAAGCCATGGATAACATGAACAATCGAAAACTTTAAGTTTAGAATAATTTGGATCCCGTTTAAACAAAAGTTGAAAGAGAGAGTGATTATTTAAGACAGGATTGGGTAATCTGTTGATTAAGTAAACGACAGTTTGAAAGGCTAAGGTCCAAAACTTTGAAGGCAGTTTAGCATTATAGAGCAAGGCAAGACCAGTTTCGACTATATGATGTTGTTTCCTTTCGGAGACGCCGTTTTGTTCTGGTGCATGTGGTGGTGTTTGAAGATGAGATATGCCATGTAGTTGGAGAAGTTGTTTAAGTTTTTCATACTCTCCACCCACATCTGAGAAAACATAAATGATTTGTGCATGAAACAATTCTCAGCAAGAAACTTGAATTTAGGAAACAGAAGAAAGAGATCAGATTTCCTTTTCATAGGAAAGAACCATGTATATCTAGTAAAGTGATCAACAAAAATAACAAATAGAGAAACCTTCAATAAAAAGTTCAGGGGAAGGTCCCCAAACATCAGAGAATATCAACTCAAGAGGACAAGAGTTGGACAATGTAGAGAAAGCAAAAAGGAGCTTATGACTTTTACTACATTGACAAGTGATCAGACCAAAATCATACATCTTTTTATTAGCTTTTTTTTATGCTTGATTATGCCTTATATTTGTTATATTTGTGTTCATAGGCAAAACACATGGGTCTTCAGACAAACCATATGGGCACCCAGCTGGAGTCGTGACAATACCCACCTGGGTTTTCAAGCAAACCACATGGGTGCTCAAGGCAACCATGTGGGTGCCCAGGTGGAGTCGGGGTCCTTGTCCCGCACGCGCCCAGCAGCCAGCGTCGACACTTCCATGTCACTTCCTCTTGAAGCTACTTCAATACTTTCCAAATTTGGCGACAGTTCGGGAAAAATAGCCATCACTTTTGATCCAGAGCTCCAAATGAGGCGTATGAATATGCGTTGGAAAGCTAACTCCGAGAGCTACAACTTTTTTGTTTTGGTCGAAGCCCAGATCTGACGTTTTTATGGACAAAAATGCCCTTGAAGTCTACGGACAGAATCTATCTTGGGCCTGACTTGCGTTTTTGATCAATTGAGCCCATATAACTTATTTGGATCAGCTTGAAGATATGGAGAACAGCCCAGAATGTCCCTAGGGTTAGTCTAAGTCATCTATAACTCTAAATTAAGCCCTAGGCAGCCCCCTATATATACTCTCTTATCCTAGAACCCTAACAACTTACACACATACAATATTCTTAGGTTTTTGCGGTTTTGAAGAGAAGGCCGCCGCCTCCCTCTTCTCTTCCTATTTTCTTTGTAAGTTTTCCAGCCTCTCATGTATTGGAAACAATCCATGAGTAGCTAAACTCTTATACTTCTTTTCCTTAGGTATTTTTGATCAATGAATCTATGGTGAGACTTTTGTTCTTAATAATTTGATTTTTCTGTTTGAATATGTTTCTTATCCCTGTACTTCATCTTATGTGTTCATATTTTGATTGATTTGGTGCGCAACTTATCTTGAGATTTATGAATGCTATAGTTAGATTCAAGTTGGCTTGAGTCAAGCCTAGGAGTCCTAGGTTCAATGGGATTATCAAACCTTGTTGAAATCTATAGGCCGAGATGGTAATAGATGTAGATGAGTTTGGTATTGATTTATCATGCATGCGGAAAAGTAAATCTTAATGCTTGTTCTATGATTCTTCCCAGGGGGATGCTTGATTAGAAACAATAGAAATTGGTTTTTGCGAGATGCGGATTGATTTTATTAGCATGTTGGAGGGTTGAGTATTCCTCTCCTATACCAATTATTCAAGTGGAGTTGTTTAAGATATTAAAAGGATTACTTTATTCCAATGAAAATTGATGTCTACGTCTTAGGCTATATATCGATTTGGGGTAATTTATGATTCTTAAATGATTGCAATTTAAGTCAAATTAATGCTTTGTGTCCATGATCCATGATTTATTAGATCAAAATAATTACCTAAAGGAGAAGAAATATGTTTTTAATCAATTGTTTTTCTTAAACTATTTTCTAAATCTTTAGTTTAATTTTATTTTATTGTTTTCTAATTTAATTTAGTTATTTTGAAAAAACCCATAAAAATCCCCTTGGTAAGACTTTCTTTAGTGTAATTTGGATTTAATTTGTTTCCACCTTCTCTGTGGGATTCGACTCTACTTGCCCTAGCTATTAGTTATTGGTTTGTGGGGATTTATTTTGTGATTGCTCAATGACTCGATCACAATTTTGGCGCCGTTGCCGGGGAAGGAAGGAAGCAAAGAAGATTGAAGACAAATTACTACCTAAGAATTTCTTACCATTATCTTTTTATTTTTCGTTATTTTTCTTTTTCTTTTATTTTCGTTTATTTTTCTTAGTTACTTTTAATTGTTGAATTTTTCGTTTAAGTTCTTTCTAGGAGTTGTATGCCAAATACAAGGAGTAGTGGTACTAAAAACTTAGAATTCAATCCTGAGCCTGAACGTACACTCTTTACACTAAGGAGGGAGAATTTGACTCGAAAACAAGGAGGAGATTCGTCAACACCAAGTTCTCAATCTAGCTCTCCACGTTCCACCACTTCTTCTTCAACTTTGGAACCACAATCCCCAAGAGAAAACATGGCCGAAAGAGACAACAATGATGCTAGGACTTTGAGGGAACTTGCTGCCCCAAACGTGGCTACTCAGCGCTTAGCAATTCAATATCCAACCAATGAAGAAAATTTTGAGATCAAGTCTAGATTCATTTAGTTATTGCCAAAATTCCATGGTATGCCTGGAGAAGATCCACATCGACATCTCACTGATTTTCAAATTCTTTGTTCATCCATGAAGATGCAAGGTATTTCTGAGGAGCAATTCAAACTTAGAACTTTTTCTTTTACCCTTATGGATCGTGCAAAGGATTGGTTGTACTACATGCCTAGTGGTTCAATCACTTCTTGGACGAGCCTTAAGAAGTTGTTTTTGGAAAAATTCTTTCTTGCTCATAAAGTATCAAGCATAAGGAAGGAGATAAGTGGAATTAAGCAATCCCAAGGCGAGACAATGTACGAGTTTTGGGAACGTTTCAAGAGATTGTGCTCAAGTTGTCCAAATCATCAAATTCCTGAACAATTGCTAATTCAGTACTTCTATGAAGGTTTACTCCCATTTGATAGATCTTCTATAGACTCTGCAAGTGGAGGGGCTTTCATCGACAAAACTCCCACCAATACTTGGACTTTGATCGAGAACATGGCTGCTAACACACAACAATTTGGTACTCGCGAGAGTTGTGCACAAAGAGATGGAAATATCAAAAGGATTAATGAAGTCTCAACCCATTCCTCTACATTGGAGCAACGTGTTGAAGAGACAAATCAACAAATTGCTTTTCTCACTGATTTGTTCAAATTGAACTTTTCAAGTGTGCCAAAGGTTTGTGGAATTTGTTCATTAGGACATCACATCGATAGGTGCCCTAGTTTGCTCGAAGATGATGTTGAAGAAGTCAATGCTTTAGGAATGCAAGAGGGATTTCAAAGGAAGCAAGAGCCATTTCCAAGAAGCTAAAATTCTTATGGGAACCAAGGTACTTACCAAGCAAGGCCAAACAACTATCCAAGGCTTAATTTTCAGCCATCTTCACATTATTCTGAAGGATGGAACAAAGAGACCATGGAGATCATAAAGAAGCAAATAGGTCAATTGGCTAGTGATGTGAGTGAGCTCAAAGCACAAAGCCAAAACAAGATCCCATCTCAACCAAAAGTGCCTCCTAAGGAAAATGTGAATGCTATTACCTTGAGAAGTGGAAAGAAGTTGGAAGAACCATATCCAACTAAGCCCAAAATGGATGAAGGGACAAGCAAGAACGAAGATGAATTGCATGTGCTAGTGGAAGAAGTCGAGATTGAAGATGAAGCCAAGGAAACTTCTGTTGTCAAGCTCAAATTGGATTCAAAGAAGGAGCCTTTTCCAATGAAATTAAAGAGATCAAAGAAAGAAGATGATGATCAAGACATTTTGGACATTATTCGAAAGGTCGAGGTCAACATCCCACTTCTTGATGCAATTCAATAAGTGTCAAGGTATGGAAAGCTTCTTAAGCAATTGTGTACAAACATGAAGAGGTTACAAGGTAAGTTGAATGTTGGAGCAACAATTTCTGCTGTTTTGCAAAAACATTTACCTCCTAAATGCATGGATCCAGGTATGTTTTCAATTACTTGTTCAATTGGAAATAATATCATTGAAAATGCTATGCTTGACTTAGGACATCTTTAAGTGTCATGCCTTATTCTTTCTATCAAACTTTAAATATTGGTCTTTTAAAATACACTGATGTTGTTCTTCAGTTGGCTGATGGATCTTTGGTACATCCCAAGGGTGTGCTAGAGAATATTTTAATTAAAGTGCAACATTTAATTTTTCCTAGTGAGATTTTTGTTATGGGAATGGAAGGAGAAATTTCAAAGGATCAATGCCCTCTCTTATTAGGAAGACCTTTCCGAAGGACCTCTCACACCAAGATCGATGTTTTTGATGGTTCATTGACAATGGAGTTTGATGGTGATGTTATTCATCCTAAAATTTCATCTAATTTATCTTTGAAGACTAATGATTTTGTTTGTGTAGTGGAAAAGTGGGTAAAGAAAGAGTTAGGTGAAACATCTTCAACCATGACAAGAGAGCAAATTGCAAAGGGGAGACAAAGGATTACAAGTTTTCGACAACGCAAGGATGATAATTTTTACCTAGCTTGGGAGAGATTCAAGAAGCTTTGCGCCGATTGTCCTCAACATGCCATACCTCAAGGAATTTTGATCGAATAATTCTATCAAGGATTAGGAGTTGATGATCAAATTCTTGTGAATAGCATCAATGACATACCGTTGTTCGATCGTACTTGTGAAGACGCATATGAAGCATTGGAAGCTTTGACTCAAGCAATTGCACCTCCAAGTTGGACAAAAAAGAATGACAAGGAAAATCTTGGAGGAAGAGGTGAAATTTCTATCAACACGCATGAAGATGTCAACAAGGATATGAAGGAAGCTCGAGAGAAGTTACTCAAATTCGAAGAAGTCATACTTGAACTTTTCAAAGCCATGAGTGACACTCTCAACATCATCGTGGACTTATTGAAGGAGCACACTCAACGTTCCTTCACACATGGAGAATAAGAGTCATCGAGGATGTCTAGCCAAAGACAATAAATGAAGTTGCTACTTGGGAGGCAACCCAAGAAACTAACATCTATCATTCTTTTTAATTTTTATTAGTTATAGAACATTTTGCATTATCATGTTTTGAATTTTCTTTGTAGATTCAAATTGAGGAGCATTACAAGCAAATGGAGACAAGTGGAGGAAGCACACGTGAAGATAGCAAATGGAGCTTACGCTTTGCAAAAATAGAGAAGATTTCTTAACTCCCATTCCCATTTAATTTCATATGCTTTGATTGTTGATTGATGCATATTGAGATTGATTGTTTACTCCTTGAATTGAATTGTTTTTCATGCATACCATTATTTATGTATTATCTCATGCATATAATACATATAAAATCTTAAGTGATAAGAGCCTAAGGTACCTCTTTGATGGTTATCAAGTAGAATTTTTGGTAAGAAACAAGTGTTCTTGGATTGAATGATTTTTGGGAATCTTTGTGAAAGTTTGGATAATAGTAAGAGTTGAAGTTGGAAGTAAGTTTGGAAGCAAAAATGCAAGGGGAAGCACAAAGGAGCCAAAACCCGATTCCAGATGGGCCCCCAAGCAGATTGCCTGTGCACCCACCTCGAAAGCCACAACCCGCAGCTGCCCTGCACCAAGCCAGCACCAGCACTAGAGCCTGAGCACCCAGATGTTTGTCTGAAGCCCCAGCTAGGAAGCCTGAGCACCCAGATGCCGAACACTGAGTTAGGACAGTGCCGACCATCCAAGTGCCAAGCCGAGCCTCTCAACTCCCAACAGCCACATCAAAATTCTCACACTGTAAATACCATCCATCACCCATCTTCCATTCTCCAACACCCATCTCCAACCCAAAACCCATTTCATTTTCCTTCTATTACCTTTTTTCATAAATTCACTCACTTTAATAATCAATTTCACTACTTCATTACTTACAAATCATTTCTTTCATCTTTTTATCACCCAAAAACACTTACCCAATAGATTATCCAACACCTTTTCCATCAAATTCATCAAATTTTCAAATTTTCAAGTTTTGGAGAGGTTGTAGATTTCTTTGGATTTTTGATTGAAGTGGTTAGAAAGGAGATAAGAGATCATTTTGGAGTTGATTGAAGAGTTTTTGAGCATTGGGAAGTGCTACATTGGATATTCAAGAGAAATTTTTCAAGAAACCCTACAAGGTTACCTAGTGCCCACCAAGTGTTCGAAAAAATGTCAAGGAGAGTGAGAACAGGAGCTTCAACATCACAAGCCCCACCAAATGAGGAAGACAATGCCGCTCAACCATTCCTTGATGTGCCGCCACCAATTTTTGTTGACAATGATTGTAGAGAGTGGTATGGAGCAAGGTATAACAATTCTTTCATAATAGAGAAAGTACTTCCAACCAACATTGATCAAGAACTTGGAGTTGGCCCTTGTTTGTCAATAAAGGATGGGAGTCACTTCTTCAAGTGGATAAATACTACTACCCCGATTTGGTGAAGCAATTCTATGCAAATATGGACAAGGATCGTGATGGACATGAGTACACCATCAACACAATGGTGAAAGGTAAATGCATTTTGGTTGATGAGGAATATTTGTGTCAATTGCTTGGCTTGAATAATGAGGGTAGTATGTTCTATTTCACTTATGTTGATGGAGAACAAAAGACCGCTACCGAGAGTACATGGAAAATGAATGATGCTTTGAGAAGATTTAACATTCCTCTTGGTATGGATAACCAAGGTAATAGGGAAGTGAAGGTCAAGTACATGGAACCTAGGGATAGACTTGTGTGTTTTTTGCTACATCATAATGTCATTCCTAGGAGTAGTAACAAGCATAAGCTTCACATTGAAGACTTCTATGTTGTGGATAAGCTTTGTCATGGATTAGGCCGTTGTGATGGAATACCAATGGCTAGGTTGTTGCTCTCAAGGATGTGGGAAGTTGTTATACCTACCTATGATGATAAGACCTTAGTTTTTCCATTGTTGATTAGCAAGATTTTAATTAATGAAGGAGTTGAAGTCGATGGTGAGATACGCTTCAACAATGAAGGCAATGTCATCAATGTGAGTTCTTTAAGTCATTTGGGTATTAAGAGGTGAGTCATTGCCAATCGTGCACATTGGTATAATGTACATCGAAGGACTTATGAGCAAGGACTTGAACAACCACATGTGGAAGGACAACCACCCTTGGAAGTTGATGAAGAGAATTTCCAAGAGCTACCTATGAGACAATTCCGACAACTTATGGTTCGAGTGATGAGACAACATAGAATTGAGATGAGAGCTTACATGGAGCAAATGGAGGAGACCATGCGAGACTACATGGGCCAAAGAAGGCCAAGGAGAGGCCGATGACTCTTATCCTTAGGACACTATATGTTTTGCATTTTATTTTTCCTATGTTTTGCATTTTATCATGACATTGCATGCATTTATGTTTTATTTGTGTTTTTAATTTATATTTGTCTTATGATTATTTTGGATCTTATGTAAGACTTAAGTATTTGGATGCTATGATTGATAATATGTTTGGACTAATTTGCTATGATTGAGCTTCAACTTTCTTTGTGAAATAATCTCACATGTTTTCAATTAATTTTGATTGCCCCACTTATTGTGTTTTTGTTGCTAGTGAATGATTATTTGATTTGTCTAGAATTTTGGGTCTTCTTTATAAGTCAAATTTATCATTTTGCACTTACTTTTCCAAAAATTTCAAAAGAAATCATTGAATTTTTTGTCAAATTACTAGCACAACACACATTGAGGACAATGTGTCTTTTAAGTGTGGGGGAGGAATTAGTCTATTTGAAAAATCCTATTTTTCTATTTTTCTTATCTTATTGACTAGAGATAAATTTTTCAAAATTTTTGAAGAAAATTGAAATGGATTTTGTATTTCTAATAAGTTTTGATTTAATTTCCATGAGTATAGTCTTGTGTAATACTAATTTGGTTTAAATACAATTGATAATATTTTTCAAATTTTCTTAAGTATAATTTCATTCTTTGATTGAGAAGTGTAATTATAAGGTTTTTCATACCCAAAAATGGTTTGACAAGTGTATTACTTCTAGAACTTGTGTTGAATCTTGCGTACATGTATAGAAGTATGTCATGGATATGTCAAAGACAAAGTGTGGGGGTATGAAGGGTAGCTAAAATCTTTTAAAAGAAGTGTTTTCATGAAAGAGGAGAAGAGATACTTTTGATCTTTCCATAGTTGTCACTCTTTAATTAAAAAATATATATTATAATAATAATAATAATAATAATAATAATAATAATAATAATAATAATAAGGTTAGTAACCTTAAAAGAGGATTAGAGGCATTAAATTGTAGAAGTATTGACCCTCTGAATAAAAAAAGAGTGTTAGTAACCTCAAAAGAAAAAGGGAGTTAGTAACCCCTAAATCATGAACATTTCTAAGGTTAGTAACCTTGTTTTCTTCAAATGTAGTCACCCTTTTTAAACCCATTCTAATTTTTGATGAATATCCATGATATTACTTTTTCTTTGGAGATAGATGTATATACAAGCTTATGGTAAGTTTTCCTTGTCAAAATCATCAAAGGTATGTTGATCTTCGACCTTACATTATTGATTGGAGTGATTTTATGCATAGTTGATTTGAATCTTATGGTCTTTGTATTTTTACTAACTTATATTGCATTTAATTAGAAAATGTAGATTAAATTCTTAATTTGTTAGAAATACTCTGTTTTCTAAAGTTTGATGTTTCTAGTCAATGTTTTCATAATGTTTATGGGTGTCGTTCTAGTTAAGAAAACCCTCAGGTGACATCACACCTCCTAAGTACCTCTATCAGTCTTAGGTTGAAATGGCTTGCGTCATAAGCTAAGTGCCGCCGTACACCTACGAAAGTGGAATCAATACATTGTTTAGTTTAGGACTAACTTTTGTTTTCTTAGGAGTTTTAGCACTAGTTTGCTAGGGACTAGCAAAGCTTAAGTGTGGGGGAAATATGATCAGACCAAAATCATACATCTTTTTATTAGCTTTTTCTTATGCTTTTTGAGTATTTTATGCTTGATTATGCCTTATATTGGTTATATTTGTGTTCATAGGTGTTGACAAGAAGAAAAGTACAAAATCATCAATTTTGTACCTTTGTAGAGCCTTTTTGGATGATTTATGACACAAATACTTTCCAAGGAAGTTTTGGATGAAGAATGGAGCCAACATGTTCGTGATTGAAGAGTTTGAAGAGTCAATTTTATGCTTATAAAAGTCATAAAGTTGATTGCTTGGTGTTTTCAAGGCAAAGGAGCAAAGACAAGTTCAAGGCAAGAAGACATGTCAAGGTGATGAGCTATGACACAGCCCATCTAGGTGATCAGGCGAAACACATGGGTCTTCAGACAAACCATGTGGGCACCCAGCTGGAGTCGTGACACTGCCCACCTGGGTTCTCAAGCAAACCACATGGGTGCTCAAGGCAACCATGTGGGTGCCTAGGTGGAGTCGGGGTCCTTGTCCCGCGCGCGCCCAGCAGCCATCGTCGACACTTCCATGTCACTTCCTCTTGAAGCTACTTCAATACTTTCCAGATTTGGCGACAGTTCGGGAAAACAGCCATAACTTTTGATCCAGAGCTCCAAATGAGGCGTATGACTATGTGTTGGACAGCTAACTCCGAGATCTACAACTTTCATGTTTTGGTCGAAACCCAGATTTGACGTTTTAATGGACAAAAATGCCCTTGCAGTCTGCAGACATAATCTGTCTTGGGCCTGACTTGCGTTTTTGATTAATTGAGCCCATATAAGTTATTTGGATCAGCTTGAAGATATGGAGAACAGCCCAGAACGTCCCTAGGGTTAGTTTAAGTCATCTATAACTCTAAATTAAGCCCTAGGCAGCCCCCTATATATACTCTCTTATCCTAGAACCCAAACAACTTACACACATACAATATTCTTAGGTTTTTGCGGTTTTGAAGAGAAGGTCGCCGCCTCCCTCTTCTCTTCCTATTTTCTTTGTAAGTTTTCCAGCCTCTCATGTATTGGAAATAATCCATGAGTAGCTAAACTCTTATACTTCTTTTCCTTAGGTATTTTTGATCAATGAATCTATGGTGAGACTTTTGTTCTTAATAATTTGATTTTTCTGTTTGAATATGTTTCTTATCCTTGTGTTTCATCTTATGTGTTCATATTTTGATTGATTTGGTGCGCAACTTATCTTGAGATTTATGAATGCTATAGTTAGATTCAAGTTGGCTTGAGTCAAGCTAATGTTGGTCCAAGTGACAGTTGTCAATTCTAGGAGTCCTAGGTTCAATGAGATTATCAAACCTTGTTGAAATCTATAGGCCGAGATGGTAATAGATGTAGATGAGTTTGGTATTGATTTATCATGCATGCGGAAAAGTAGATTTTAATGCTTGTTCTATGATTCTTCCTAGGGGGATGCTTGATTAGAAACAATAGAAATTGGTTTTTGCGAGATGCGAATTGATTTTATTAGCATGTTGGAGGGTTGAGTATTCCTCTCCTACACCAATCATGGCCCCATCATTTTCATTTAAAATTAATAACCATGATTCTATCGAAATAACAAGGATTAATAATATCTACTAATTGCAAATATGCAATAAATAATTTTGGAACTCATGACCTATCAATGTCATAATCAAGAAAGAAGAAACTTGCATAAAATACCAAAAAATTCAATTAAGAACTAACAAAGGAGAAACTTATCTCTTCCACCGATCATTTAATTCTTCACGATCATCAATGATTTTCTTGCTTGTATTCATCAATCATTCTCTTGAAAGAATGACTCCGCATCATGCCTCAAAGCCGTTTCATTAGTTGGAGGAATACATATGTCTTTCCATATAGACATAACGTTATGAATAATTATGTCATAAAGATACCTTTTATAGACAAATATGTCTTTTTATAATTGTTCACTTATGAACAAATGCCTTTCAATAAATATCAACATTCAAAAATATCCCTAATACGACTTGTCTAAGATAGTTAGGCAATATCGTATTTGAGAAAGTTTGGCACCTCAAAGTCTTGTTTCAATATTTTCTTAGTTTAGAAATTTTCTAACAGTAAGCATTCCCACTGTTAATTTCAATAGATGTGTTTTGACTAACTCTGCTTTTCGTGGCTTTAGGAATTGTGATTTTTCTCGATTTCCTGACAACAAGAGTTCTTCCCCCTCCACTCGATTTGTCTGTCAGATCTGCGACAAGATTGGTCACCTACCCAAATCCTGCCGTAAGGGGAAACAAGTTTTCTCCTCCTCACCTCGTGAGAATATTGCTACTTCTTCTGCTATTGGTAGTGTTCAATGTTGGAATCAGGATTCGGGTAATACTAAGAATTGATGTATGGATTCGGGTGCCATTGAGCATGTTACAACCAATCTTCAAAATTTCTCTTTGGTCTCCGATTACGATGGTACCAACGATGTTATTATTGGAGATGGCAAAGGTTTGTCTATTATACATAATGGTATTGTTCAATTTCCACTGCAAAAATAAATCCTTCAATTTAGAGGATTTTTTATGTGTTCCTGCCATGAAATAAGATTTTATTTCTGTTTCTAAGTTCTGTAAGGAGAATAATGTTTTCATTGAATTTCATGATGATTATTTTCTGGTTAAGGATGTGCAGACAAGGCAGGTTTTGGCGCGGGGAGAGCTCATTAATGGTGTTTATCAACTCCCAGTTTCTATTCCTTATAGGTCGCCAACCGTTCTTATTTCCAAACGAGTCTCTGCCTTTGACTGGCATGGTCTGCCTTTGCTTAATTCCACTTATCTTTTTTCTTATGCTTGATACTTTATGAGCAGGAAAGAATTTTTCCAAAAACAACTTCTTAAGGCTCGTCCAAGAAGTGATTGAACCACTAGGCATGTAGTACAACCAATCTTTTGCACGATCCATAAGGGTAAAAGGAAAAGTTTTAAGTTTGAATTGCTCCTCAGAAATAGCTTGCATCTTCATGGATGAACAAACAATTTCAAAATCATTGAGATGTCGATGTGGATCTTCTCCAGGCATACCATGGAATTTTGGCAATAACTGAATGAATCCAGACTTGATCTCAAAATTTTCTTCATTGGTTGGATATTGAATTGCTAAGCGCTAAGTAGCCACATTTGGGGCAGCAAGTTCCCTCAAAGTCCTAGCATCATTGTTGTCTCTTTCGGCCATGTTTTCTCTTGGGGATTGTGGTTCCAAAGTTGAAGAAGAAGTGGTGGAACGTGGAAAGCTAGATTGAGAACTTGGTGTGATGCGCCCAAGGCTTATCATGGAGGGAATGATGCGCCAAGGGCTTATCAAGGACATCAAGAGGACTATGGAGATCATGGAGAGGATGATCATGGAGTCCAAGGAAGCATGGAGAAGCATGAAGATCAGGAGGTTGCGCACAACATGTTCTAAGCACCAAGGAGATGCCAAAGATGCCATTTGATCCATTGAAGATGCCATTAGATCCAATGGCAAGAGCAAAAGCTAAAAGATTCAAGGATGCATTATTGGACCTTGTTCGAACTCATCTTGAAGACTTGAAGGCCATTGGAGTTCATTTGAAGAGCTTTGATGATGATTTGAGCAAGAAAACACCAATCAATTACAAGTTCATCACTTTGCTTGGTATTGATTCTACATGGCCGGATTGACATCGTGGCATAAGCCCATTAGCATTAGTTTGCTTTGTTTGGACTTAATTCTATCTTAGATTAGCTTAGTTTTAAGTTTGGATATTATTTGGGTTGGGCCTTGTTTGACTAAGTCCAATCCTTGTTTAATTATGTCTTTATGTCCTTTTCCTAGTTGGGTTTGGACTAGTTTAACCTTACGCCATATATTTGGACGAAAATTAGGTTTTATTTTTTAGATCAGAGCCGCCCCCCCTTCTTACCTATATAAAGGCACCAACCCCCTCTTGTAAACATAAGTTGAGTTGATTAATAAAATGAGGTTTTCACCCAAATTGATTATCTTAGCTTTTTGTTTTAGTTTGAGCAAAACTTAGGGGTTCTTCAATCTTGTAGAGTCCTAGCAAACAATTAAGTTGTGATACTTGATTGCTTGTGAATCTTGTGATCTTAGGTGTTCAATTGCAGGTCTAATTGGAGGTCTAAGGCCGACGAAAGAAGAGGTTTGCTTGGGTGAGATTGTCGACATACACATCTAGAAGTTGAAGTTGTTCAACTTGATTCTTGGCAGGTCACAAGGGTGGATTCGGATTCTAAAACAACTAGATTCGTATCAATTAGTAATCAAAGCATAGGTTGTCATCCTCAATCGGTAAATCTATCCTTCTATTCAT
>AWUE01014961.1:0-67765 GCA_001974825.2 Corchorus olitorius | reverse complement strand
ATATTTAAAATTTTCTAATACATCTAAGTTTTTTAATTAAAATAGTAAAATGGTAAAAATGATATAGTTATGAGAATGTTATATTTTTTTAATTATACAGCAAGTTTTTATCAAGTAAAAATTAATTATAAGTCAAATAAAATAATTGCACATTAGGGAAATAATAAATTTTAATCATAATACATTATTATAAACTATCAAATAGTATGATGTCAATCATAATAACTTTTAAATTAAAATGGTAAAAATAAAATAATTATAAAATCTTGAATTTAATTAAATGAAAATAGAGTTTTTAGTAGAATAAAACTGTCTATTATGAAAAAAGTAGTAAAATGGTAAAAATAAAGTAATTATAAAGATATTAAATTTAATTGAATAAAAATAGAGTTTTTAGTAGAATAAAACTATAATAGTTAAGTAATGGCATTTAAGAAATATGTTTGAAAAATAAGGGTATAATGATCGATTTAATTAGAAAAATAAGGGTATAATAGTCGATTCAAAAGTTTTACAAAACTCGTACTTTTATATATAATATAGATTTTCATTTCACTTACTGTCATTATTATTAATTAATTAATGTTTGTTTGTTTGAATTTGCATTTGATGATGATGCCAACAAAACCGGTATTTCATTTGGTTGGTGGGAACTAACCCCTAACCCAATTTTTTTTTAATTAGTCTTTATTTTCATGTGGATTGCAACCTGATTTATCGTGTTTAAATTAAAAAAAAATTAAAATAATAATTGAAATTAATTATAAGTAGAGCTGTCAAAACTTTATCCAAACTCGATAACCCGTCCAACCCGACCGAATCCGATTTGATCAGAAAAAGTAAACAACTTGAATCCAACCTATCCATGACAAATCCGTAACCTGAATGACCTAAGAAGTTAACCCGGATGACCAAAGAATATTATAAATTAAATTATGTTTTATGCAATAAAATCCACATTATTATAATTTTAACCATTCTAAATTATCATTTATTCAATAAAATATATCATACCCATTATTTTTGTAACCAGGTGAAATTACTCACAGCCCCTTTGAACTTTTAACCTGAAACAACCTTTTCGCCCCATTTTTGTCTTTTCTCCCTTGGGTAATTACTAAATAATCATTATGTTCTATGTGGTTTGTGTTGGGTTTATTGGATTATAAAAGTAAATTTCAGTTTTGTTGACTATTTTTAGATGATTAACTATGTTCACACACATTAGTGTGTTTTAATAGACCATATTAATTGTCAAGGACAATTGATTAATGACTATCAAGGACAAATGATCATTTCTAGCTCATCTTTGTGGTGGGGAGGGGGGTTATAATTAGAAGAGTTATAGAAGGCTTTGTTTTGCTAAAGTACTTTTTTAATCTATACTCATCTTTTTTTTTTGTAAAATCTATACTCATCTAACTCCATTAATAGTGTGAAAATGAATAATCGGTTATTGGGTCTAAAATTCTGAATTCATTGAGCCCAAATATGGTATGGTGTGAACAATATTTACATTCATTAAACTAACTTAATGGCCTTTAATTTTCCTCACAAGCGAGAAAACCGAAGCAATAAAAACAATGAAGCAAAATTGAACTCGAGAAGGTCTTTGGGGAAATGGATTTCATTTCATTTTTGCGTTCCTCCATTGTTGAAGGTATTTAAGAATATATTTTTTAAAGAATTTATTTTTGAAGGATATATTATGATATATATATATATATATATATATATATATTACATTACTATGTGTGGAAACAAGTATACACTTACAAAACAAATAGCAGGCACAAACAAGTATACCCAATTTAAAAAATCCTGTAGCGCAAGCCGGGGATACCTCTCTCGTTTATATTATTGTTATAGTTTTACCTATATGATTAAATTTGGTAAACTTCATTATATGAACAATTATTATATGAATAAATACTAAATAAGTTATATGAATAATTTATGATAAATTTAAAATTAGTAATTTGATTTTTTATATATTGAATAAATAATAATAATTAATTAGTAATTTCTTGAAAATTTTTTATATTTACGAAATATCATAAATTTAGATATTATACAACCAATATTGATTTGAACACATACCTCACTTCATAGTAATTAATTATGTATTTAATATTCAAAATTAACATATAAAGGGACACATGTCAACTCTTTAATCTCGTATATGCAGTTTGCTAAATTTTACCGATAGTGGGTTGTAAAATAAATCGAATAATAAAGATATTAAATAAATTTAAGAATTAAACATTAAAAAATCCAAGGTTGACCCAATTGATCCGATTCCTAGACCCAAAAAAGCAAAACCCGAATGACCCAGTTTCTGAGTAACCTGAGACCAAAACCCAAACCCAGCTGATCCTAGACCCAACAAAGCCGAGACCCGAATGACCTGAACCCAGATGAGTCGAAGCTCGAATTACCCGAGAAAATGACCTGACTCATTTGACCTTGACGCTAATAACTCAAAACCCGTCCAACAAGCCCGATTGACTCCTAACTTTTTTTTTGGGCGTCAAATCATCTAACCTTATAACTCAAAGGAAATAATTTCATGTTACTCTTATTTTTTTTTTCAAAAAAAATCTTTATTCTTGTTATGCACTCCAATTCATTAAACTATCAATACGCACTACAAAAATTAAAAAAAAAAGTCAATCACAATAATTAAATTTTAAACAATTTTTTAACTTAATTAGCTTTAAAAAATGATGAATAATTAATGATTAGACAACTTTTTCACTTTTAAACTTAATAATAATACTTTTATTAGTTTATATTATAATTGAAATAGATCCAGACCAATCAAAAAGTATCTAATTAATATTAAAATGGTAAAAATAAAAAATATAAACAATGTCATTTAAGAAATATATTTTAAAAATTCTAATATATCTAAGTTTTTTAATTAAATTAGTAAAATGATAAAAATAAAATAGGTATACGGATATTAGATTTAATAAAATAAAAAATAGAGTTTTTAGTTAATAAAAACTATAAAAGTATATTTAAAAAATTCTAATATATATAAGTTTCTAATTAAAATAGTAAAATGGTAAAAAATAAATAGTTATAAGGATATTATATTTAAATTAAATAAAAATAGAGTTTTTAGTTGAGTAAAACTATAAAAATTTAAACAATGACTTTTAAGAAATATATTCGAAAAATAAGGGTATAATTGTTAAACCCTATTGTTTTTTATGATAACAATGGAAAGGTGATAACTAATACATCTGCTTAGTGTGCAGTGAAGTTTTCAACAGTGGAAAGGTTGAGCATTATAAATTCCTAAAAAGAAAGCTTCATTAGTGACACTATTGTAGACAGATGCCACAAAGTCATAAGCACATTAAAAGCTCAAAGTCTCTAAGGAGGTACATTTGAAGCCAAAGGCAGCAATTTCAGAATGCAAAACTCAAATTTAAAAAGTATATTCAAGTCAGCATGCATGAAGACTATCCAAGTCAAGACAGAATTTCGAAGTTAGAAGAAGACTGGAAGATATTAGTGGGATTAACGATCTGGAGATTAAAGCAACTAGCAGCTACAAGACAAACAGTACGGATGCGCTGAAGCGATCAACGTCGTACAGACGCGCTAGAGTTGTCAACAACTGGCGTGACTAAAAGACAAGAAAAACGGGAAAATGGTTTGAATTTCAAACCAATCGGCTAGTTCACTAGAGAGAAGTGTAAATACTCAAATCTAACCATTTGAGTTTAAGTTTTGGAGCATCATTGAAGATCAAATCACTTACTCTCTCCAGAATTCCAAAAATCCCTAAAATCCAAGTCTTGCTCTTTCTATAGTTTATTCTTTTAGCTTGGAAATTTGTAATAGCGCTTAAAGTTCATACCTTTAGAATGTTTTAGGTCTGATTGTGTGTATTCTGATATGTTAGGATCGCTTTTACACTTTGATACTCTGTTTTTCTGTATTTGTTCAAGTGTGGGTTTGCACTTGGGATTGTTTTGAGTGTGGGTTTGCACTCGGTATCAAAGCTTTGGGTTTGAAGCTTTGGGATTATAAAAGGGTGTTGTGAAGACCAGATTAACTTCACTGATAGTGGATTTTAAAATCCTTCGTGTGTGGTATCCAAGGTAGAGGACATAGGTGTGAAAGGTCGAACCTCTATAAATCAAAGCGTCTTCAGTCTTCCATCCTTTCTTCTATCGTTCCAATTTAAACATCTCTCAATCTCTTTACTTTTCCACTATTTAGCTGTCAATCCTTTCTTCTATTGTTGCTTACCTTTCTGCTTTGCATTAGTGACTTTAATTGCACACTCTGAACTAGTGTCTTTAACACGTTTTTCAGAGAACTCAAAATTTCGATTAAGTGCTATCCACCTCCCTCTAGCACATCTAAGTGGACCAACAATAATGGGTGATTCAAAAGTTTCACAAGCAGTTGTACTTTTTAATATAGTATAGATTTGTATACAAATCGAATATGCATGAAGGTATCACATTAGAGGTTTTTGTAGGTATCACATTAAAAACTTTTTGTAAAATAGTCATGATATATATGATACTTGGTAGTCAAAATAGACTCCGACAAATTCAAAGTCCGTGTCAAACCCTAAACGAGAAGAAACTTTACTCTCAAAAATTTATTTTCTTCAATTAATAAAACTCAAATTTAAGACTTTGGTTGATGCCCATTAAACTCTTTCCACTCAATCCAGTAAGTTTTTCATTCTTACCTTGTTCAATTTTAGAACTTATGCATAAACTTTAGTAATAATTATTTTGAATTGACACGATATATTAAAATTTTTTTTGTTCCCATCGGTACCTATAGCTTTGCTTTGATTAATCCGAATTCGACCCGCATTGTGCACCTGGATTTGGTGAGTGAGTCTAATTACAAGCATTAAAATGGTAAAAATGGATTATCTTATAAATTTTATATGTTATCAATTATCTAACGACTCCATTAAGGATAGATAATTTACTATTTAAGAAATTTTTTTACATTTACCTATGAACTTTTAGAAAAATTAAAAAAAAATTAATTGCATATCTCTTTGCTATGGATCCCTTAGTATAGTACTCACCTTAGACTCAAACTAATTCAACGTCGAGATGCATCAGATTCTAATTTGCGAGAATCTCTCTCAGTGCCTATTTTCTTTATTTATAAGAGTCGAATACAAGACCTTATATGATACGAATCTAGTTGTTTTAAGATTCAAATCCACCCTTGTGACCCACCAAAAATCAACTTGAACAACTTTCAACTTCTAGATGTGTATGTCGACAATTTTACCCAAGCAATCTTCTTCTTTCGTCGGCCTTAGACCTCCAATTAGACCTGCAATTGAACACCTAAGATCACAAGATTCACAAGCAATCAAGTATCACAACTTAATTGTTTGCTAGGACTCTACAAGATTGTGCCCTTCAAGACCATGATGAGTCCTTGGCGCATCATCCCCTCTCCCTTGAAAAAGATTTGTCCTCAAATCTGCATCATTATCAAACAAGGATAAGTCCGAGACATTAAAAGTAGCACTTACATTACCATATTCACTAGGAAGATCTAGCTTGTATGCATTGTTGTGGATCCTCTCCAAAACTTGGAATGGACCATCTCCACGGGGTAAGAGCTTAGACTTCCTCTTCTCAGGGAACCTTTCCTTCCTTAGATGCAACCAAACCCAAACCCCAGTTTCAAAGATGACTTCTTTGCGCCCCTTGTTAGCATTCTTCATGTAATGTTGTGTTTTCTTCTCAATTTGAGCTCTAACTTAGCCCACAAAGTTCTCCAAAAGTGACTTAAAAACTTAGAATCTCTATCACTCACAATCGTCCTAGGCATTCCATGTAGTCTAACAATCTCTGTAAAGAACAAATTAGCTATATTAATGGCATCATCAGTTTGAGTGCATGCAATGAAGTGTGCCATCTTAGAAAACCTATCAACAACCACAAAGATAGAATCTTTACCTCTCCTAGAACGAGGCAATCCTAACAAAAAATCCATGCTAATATGAGTCCATGGTTCATGAGGAATAGGCAAAGGAGTATACAATCCATGAGGTTTAGATGTAGATTTAGCTTGCAAACAAGTAATGCAACTAGAAACATGCTTCCCTACATCATATCGCATCTTAGGCCAAAAGAAGTGTTCATGCAAAATTTCATATGTTCTATTAACACCAAAGTGACCCATTAAACCTCCCTCATGCGATTCCCTCACAAGCACAAAACGCAACGAACAAGTAGGTATACACAATCTAGATTCCTTAAAAAAAAATCCATCATGCTTATAATACTTTCCAAATCCAGAATTTTCACATGCTTTAAACACATCACTAAACTAAGCATCACTAGCATATAATTCCTTAATAAACTCATATCCAAGAAACTTAGAATCAAGCATGGAAAGTAAAACATACCTCCTTGATAAAGCATTGGCTACAACTTTCTCCTTACCTTTTTTGTAGCGCACCACATATGGAAAGGATTCAATGAATTCAATCCATTTAGCATGCCTCTTATTCAGCTTTTGTTGGCCCTTTAAGTACTTCAAGCTCGCATGATCCGTGTGAATCACAAACTCCTTAGGCCACAAATAATGCTGCCATGTTTGTAATGCCCTAACAAGAGCATACAACTCCTTATAATAGGTAGGATCATTCAACGCAGCCCCATTCAACTTCTCACTAAAATATGCCACGGGTTTTCCTCCTTGCATAAGAACCGCGCCAATACCTACACCTGAAGCATCACATTCAATCTCAAAAGTATTGTTAAAGTTAGGTAAAACAAGCAAAGGAGCATTAGTTAGTTTGTCCTTCAAGGTCTCAAACGCTTCTTGTTGCTCTTTTGCCCACTTGAATGGTGCATTCTTTTTCATCACACTAGTAATAGGGGCGGCTAAGGTGCTAAAGTCCTTAACAAACCTCCTATAGAACCCAGCTAAGCCATGGAAGGATCTCACTTGAACAACGTTGGTGGATGTTGGCCAATCTTTGATGGCTTTGATCTTCTCCTCATCAACATGTATACCTTGCACAGAAACCACAAAACCAAGAAAAACAAGCTTGTTTGTGCAAAATGTGCACTTCTTAAGGTTAGCATACAACTTCTCAACCCTAAGTACATCTAAAACACATCTCAAATGCTCAATATGGTCCTCTAAGTTGCGGCTATACACAAGTATATCATCAAAATAAACAACAACAAACTTTCCAATATAAGCTCTTAAAACATGATTCATTAACCTCATGAAAGTACTAGGTGCATTAGTTAATCCAAAAGGCATAACTAACCATTCATACAATCCTAACTTAGTTTTAAGAGCAGTTTTCCATTCATCACCCTCTTTCATGCGAATTTTATGATATCCACTCTTAAGATCAATCTTTGAAAATAAGCAAGAACCATGCAATTCATCAAGCATATCATCTAATCTAGGAATAGGGTGACGATACTTAACTGTTATGTTGTTTATTGCCCTACAATCAACACACATTCTCCAAGTTCCATCCTTCTTAGGAACAAGCAAAACTGGAACTGCACATGGAGAAAGACTCTCGCGCACATAACCTTTTTCTAGCAACTCTCCAACTTGTTTCTCCAACTCCTTTGTTTCATCAGGATTTGTCCTATAAGCTGGCTTATTTGGAATTTGCGTCCCAGGGATGAAGTCAATTTGATGTTCAATCCCCCAATTGGTGGTAAACCACTAGGAATCTCCTCAGGAAACAAATCTGCAAACTCATCCAAAAGAGAAACAATTTTGATTGGAAGTTCTCCATCCAAGTTGTTAGTGCTCACAAGTGTATTTTTAAGCAAAAGTAAGAATAAAACAAAATTATCTTTCAAAACACTCTTAATCTCACTCTCAGAAGCTAACATACACTCTTTAACAACTTTCTTAGAACTAGCTTGCACAATTGATGTATTTCCAACGCAATCACTAGAACTATCATGCTTAGCCTTTTCTTTAGCCTTAAATTCATCCTCTATCTTAGAAAAATCCTCTTTCAATTTAAGTTGATCTTTTAAAGCTTCTTGAGGTGATAAAGGAATTAAAGTAATAGGCTTCTTACCATGCATAAAGGTGTACTTGTTGGATTCTCCATCATGCTTCACCTTGTTGTCAAATTGCCATGGTCGACCAAGTAGCACATGGCATGCTTGCATTGGCAAAACATCACACAAGACATCTTCTTTGTACCTGCCCAAAGAAAGAGAAACTAAAACTTGTTTGTTAACTTTAATCTCCTCCTTGTCGTTGATCCATCCTAAACTATAGGGTTTAGGGTGTTTGGTAGTGGGTAATTGCAACTCCTTCACTAAATAAACACTAGCTATGTTTGTACAACTCCCACCATCAATGATCAAACTACTAGGCTTTCCATTCGCATACATCCTCATATGGAACAAGTTTTCTCTTTGATTTTGCACATCACCTTTCACATATGCACTCAAGGCTCTCCTTGCAACCAAGTTCTTAAGTGAAGCTAACTCATCACCATCATCATCTCCCTCTTGCGCAAAACCTCTTTCATCATCTCCATCACTAAAATCCTCTTCTTCACTCACAATTTCATCATGATCATTAAGATACATCACCTTTTTGTTAACACAATCCTTAGCATAATGACCATAACCTTGACACTTGAAACACTTAAGGTGAGATTTAGAGTTAGAACTAGAAGAAGATGAAGATTTAGAATCGGATTTAGGTGTAACTAACCCCTTTTGCGCCACCTCCTTACTTTGAGTCTTCTCATCTTTATTGATTGGAGTTTTCCATGAGTTTGATGATGAAAATCCTCTCCTTGTTGCGCCACTCCTTTTGATTTGCCCCTCGGCCTTCAATGCATGTTGTAACAACTCCTCCACATCATAGTGTTGTTGCATCTCCACAATGTCATGAATCTCCCTATTCAAGCCCGCAAGAAACCTAGCCATGGTGGCTTGTGGAGCTTCTTCAATTTCAGCCCTTGATATCAACAACATCATCTCGGAGTAGTACTCATCTACACTCTTTGATCCTTGCCTCAAAGTTTGTAAGCTTTGGTATAGAGAATTGATGTAGAAGCTTGGAACAAATCTTTTCCTCATGCAACTCTTCAATTCGGCCCATGTGTCAATTGGCCTCTCCAAATTCCTTCTCCTTGACTGCACCAATTGATTATACCAATTCAAAGCATTCTCAACAAATTCAAGGATAGCAATTTGTACCTTCTTAGCCTCGGCAAAAGGATGATAATCAAAGTACATGTCCAATTTTGACTCCCACTCCAAGTAATCCGCAGGTGTCCCTCTCCCATTAAACTTTGGTATTTTGTACTTGATGTTGTCCTTAGGCTCATCCCTTTGTTCTCCTCTCCTAGGCCGCAAATTTTCATTGTAAGCTTGGCCTCCAAGTTCTTGTTGGCTTAATCTCTCCATAGGATCAACTCTCCTAGCAATTTGCCTTTGTTGAGCTTGTTGTTGTGGTTGATCCCTTTGCTCATTATTTGGTGCGGCATTGTTCTCTCTTCGTTGAGGTTGTGGTTCTTGTTGATTTCGAACCTCCAAGGCATCTAATCTTGTTGTTATAGTGTCTAATTGTTGCAAGATAGCTTGCAACGAGGTAGCCACATCATTGGCTTGATTTTGATTTCCCATTGTACCTACACACAAAGAAAAGTTAGTAATAAAAATTTCCTCACTAGTGTGTGTGTGTTTTACCTTTGTGGTGCTCTCGTATTTGCACTCAACCCATGGATTGGCGATCCACTACTCTCTTAATGATCTCACAAGATTATGCCTTTTTCTAACTTCAATAGGCCTAATAAGAGCAAATTGTTAGAGCCTCCTTTCTTCTCGTGACCTACTTGAGGAACAAACAATTAAAAGCAATAACTTGAGTGAATCAAAATAAAAAGTGATCTATGCAATCCAAACAGCCTTTTGTCTCCCAAACTTGCTGCACAAAACACAATTAGCAACACAAATCAATCAATTCAATTAATTATAAACCCTAGTACCACTTAGATCCAATTTAGTACCACTTGTCTCCAATAGGGTTTAAACCTTCTTAAAATTAGATCTCAATTCACAACAAAAGCAACCCAAGAATCTCAAACAAACAATCAATTAGGGTTAGATGCAAACAATTGACTCAATTGCCCAAAACAAACCCTAATCCCCAAATTCCCAAAATTAAACCTAGATAGGAACCCTAGATCCAAAAATTGCGGCAAACACCGCAGATTTTTTTGATTTTTTTCAGTATTTTTCCCAGAAAGATCACACTAAAAGAAGTATAGATCTCAAATTTCAAAGCTTTCCGAGCTCAAACGAAGCCGGAATAAATTTCACAAGTTTCTGGTTGAATTTTTTTTATTTTTTGTGATATTTTTCGATTAAACTACAAGGTATGAGGACTCCAAATCTGAATTTTCAAGTCGATTCGAGTTAAGATGAAACCATAATGAATTTTTAAATTTTCGGAATTTCTGGATCTTGAAAATTTGAAAAACTTTGATGGATGAGATGGATGAAAAACTTGATGATAGATGAATAGAAGGATAGATTTACCGATTGAAGATGACAACCTATGCTCTGATTACCAATTGATACAAATCTAGTTGTTTTAAGATTCAAATCCACCCTTGTGACCGACCAAGAATCAACTTGAACAACTTTCAACTTCTAGATGTGTATGTCGACAATCTCACCCAAGCAATCTTCTTCTTTCGTCGGCCTTAGACCTCCAATTAGACCTGCAATTGAACACCTAAGATCACAAGATTCACAAGCAATCAAGTATCACAACTTAATTGTTTGCTAGGACTCTACAAGATTGAAGAACCCTAAGTTTTGCTCAAACTAGAACAAAGAAGCTAAGATAATCAATTTGGGTAAAAACCTCAATTTTATTAATCAACTCAACTTGAATACAAAGAGGGGGGTTGATGCCTTTATATAGGCAAAACATAACCTAATTCCAAGTCCAACTAGGAAAAATAAATAAAAAAAAACGCAATAATAAAAATAAATCCGGGGGTCACCCGGCCCCGGGTACCCCTACCCGCCCCCGGGTAGCCTCAGACTTGTGTTAATGCCGTTCCTGATAGTGCCCGGCCCCGGGTACCCCTACCCGCCCCCGGGTAGCCTCAGAAACTTCAATTAAGTTTGTCTTTGGGTGGTGTTTCCTTGCTCAAATCATCTCCAAATGTCTTCAATTGAACTTCAAGGGACTTCATATCTTTAAGATGAGATTGAACAAAGCTCATTAATGTATCCTTGAATCTCTTGGCTCTTGCTCTTGTCATTGGACCTAATGGTATCTTCAATGGATCAAAAGGCACCTTAGGCAACTCCAATGAGCTTGAAACTTCTTTGTGTGCATCCCTAGCATCTTCAAGCCTCTCTAAGCCTCCTCGCCGCATGTGCTCTTCTTCTCCATGATCTCCATTGAGTTCTTCATGACCATGATGAGTCCTTGGCGCATCATTATACTTAAGGGGGAGTTTGGTTAGGATCGCCCCCATATCACCAGCGATGCAATATCACAGGTGATCTTAGATCACCTGGGTTTAGATGGGTGATCGGATCACCCCTCTGAGGGGTGATCAGGGGGTAACCGGATCACCACTTTTTTAAAAAATATGTAACCAAATGGGGTGATCTGTAATCACCACCCAAGATCACCAACAAGTGATCCTAACCAAACAGGTTGATCTGAGATCACCACCCAAGATCACCAACAAGTGACCCCAACCAAACAAGGTGATCTGAGATCACCACAGGTGATCAAAGATCACCCCTAACCAAACGTAGCCTAAGGGGCATTGAGTTGTTTCTACTTATCCCAGCATTCGTTAATTAATTGGAGAACTCTTATTATAGCATCTAGTAAAGCCTTATTGTATATTTGTGACATATAGGTTTCTAATAAGCTCATTTGCCAGCAAAACATGGAAGCTAATAAACTATATTTGTCTATTCATTTTTGCTTTGCTCTATACATTTCGTTTTTCAATGTTGCTATAATAGAATTAAAAAGCTAGAAATGTAAAGCCTTTTGACATGTGATGCGAATCTAGTTGTTTTAGATTCAAATCTATCCTTGAAAAGCCTCCAAAGATGAACTTGACAACTTCAACTTCTAGTTCTTGTCGACTTGTACTCTTCACTAAGATTAGATCTTCTTTCGTCGGAATTAGATGAACAATTAGACCTGCAATTGTCAACCTAAGATCACAAGAAACACAACTAGATAATCACTATCTAATTGCTTGCTAGGACTCTACAAGATTGAAGAACCTTAAGCTTGCTCAAACTAGAACAAAGAAGCTACATTTTTAAAAGAAAACTCTCTTTATTTGATAAACTTAACATGATCACAAAAGAGGGAGTTGGTGCCTTTATATAGGCATAAGATGGCATCAAAAACCCTCCCTATAGTCGACTTGAGCATTAATTGAAAGCTAGGGCGGTTTAACAAGGAAAAATCTAGAAACTATCCAACAGTAAGAAGCTAGGGCGGTTTAGAGAAGGATTTGGACTAAGCCAAACAAAGCCCAATCCAATTATCTTCTAAAAATAAAAAACTAACTAATCTAAGATAGAATAAACCCATGAATGGCCTAATTACACAATAAAGCTCCTTCAACCATCGATTGCAAGCAAAGTGAGAAGCTTGGAATCGATGGGAATATTCTTGCCCAAATCTTCATCAAAACTACTTCAAATGAACTCCGATGGCCTTCAAGTCTTCAAGATGAGTTCTTAGAAGGCCCAATAATGCATCCTCGAATTTTTTTGGCTCTTGCTCTTGTCGTTGGACCTAATGGCATCTTCAATGGATCAAATGGCATCTTTGGCAACTCCTTGGTGCTTGAAACATGTTGTGCGCAACCTCCATGATCTTCATGCTTCTCCATGCTTCCTTGCACTCCATGCTCATCCTCTCCATGATCTCCATTGTCATCTTGATGTCCTTGATAAGCCCTTGGCGCATCATTCCCTTCCCGTTAAAAAGGATTTGTCCTCTAATCTGAATCATTATCAAACAAAGACAAATCAGAAACATTAAAGGTAGCACTAATATTACCATACTCACTAGGAAGATCTAACTTGTAGGCATTGTTGTTGATCATCTCCAACACTTGGAATGGACCATCTCCACGAGGTAAGAGCTTGGATTTCCTCTTCTCAGGAAATCTCTCTTTCCTTAGATGCAACCAAACCCAATCTCCGGACTCAAAGATGACCTCTTTGCGCCCCTTGTTAGCCTTCTTCATGAAGTGTTGAGTCTTCTTTTAATGTTTGCTCTAACCTTCTCATGAAGTTCCCTAACATAATAGGCCTTTCTAGCACCATCCATGTCAACTTGCACACTCAAAGGTAAACTCATCAAATCCAAAGGAGTTAAAGGATTAAAGCCATACACAATTTCAAAAGGTGAATAACCAATAGTACTATGTATGCTTCTATTGTATGCAAATTCAACATGAGGTAAACACTCTTCCTGATCGGTCGACAGCAAATCATAAAAATAAAAATCCCAACAATTACTAACTAAAGATAGTTAGGGCAAGTAGGGGTCGATCCCACAGAGAGAAAGATTATTATTCTTTTTCTTAAAACAAACAAATAAAATAAAGAAGATTTTGAAAGTAGAATTAAATCAAATCAAACTAATAATTAAAACTATCTAAGAAAGCAATCAAAGAAATTAAAGAAAACAATTAATCAGAAAGCAGAGAATAAATTGAGAAAATAATTAAGAAACCTCCAACATAGAATTAATATCCCTCTTGACAACAATACCATGGATCATTGATATCTAAAGATTATGAAAACAATGGATAGCTGGCTTGGAATTTAATCCTAAATTACCTTAATTAGATAAAACTCTTGATCCAGTGTGAATTATCCCTTTTACTCTTTAAATAATTACCTCTTGATCCAGTGTGATAATTACTCAAGATTAAAGCATTAAGATCTAGTAATTTACAACCACAATGGGCAATTAAAAATTGGTCAAAGATTCTTAAATCCCTTGGAAGGAAGATCCTTCGCTTCCAATTGCTACCAAACAACTAAATCCGAAGATCCTTCAAGATTTAATTTAGCTAATGCTACTTAATTTATCAAGAAAGTGCGCGCTTCAATCAATCAAAACAAGCAACATAGAATTCATTCAGAGATATTAAGAAATACCCTATTAATTTTCATATAAAAGCACAAAATCTCACCATGATATAAGTCAAGAGATCAATTAAATTCTACATTGGAGAAAAGAAAAGGATTACTCACTCATGAATTGAGTGAGCATCCAAAGAAAAGAAGAAAAACTTATCTAAGGATGGGAAGTAGAGGGGCCGGCGGCTCCTAGAGCAAAACTCCTCCAAATCTTCAACAATTCTTCAAATAAAATCTCTAGATCTACATGTACTAAAAACCTAGACCTAAGGTGCCTATTTATAGTGGAAATAACCCTAGGAATTCCAATCCTAACTTGGAAAGGAGTCTAGGACGGTTTAAGGGTCTAACTTGGACTCCAAGTTGGATTAAAAGTCATCCTAGAGTAGAATCCAAGTTAAAATAGGATCCTGAAATTTTGCTGAATTCGTGCAGTGACTTTGACGGCATTTTTGGACTTGAAAACGGCAGAACTGGGTCTTGGACTTCAAAGGAAAGTTGTAGATCTCGGAGTTAGCTTTCCAACGAGTACTCATAGGCTTCAAACGGAGGTCTGAGCAGAAAGTTATGAATTTTCGACCAAAACTGCTCCTAAATCCTAATCCTGTTAGGACTAGAATCGGGAATCTACGGGATTTTGGTATTTCCTTGGATTTAGGAGTCATTAATTGGGATTTTAATTCCAATTAATATTTTATATGGGCTGAGTATTTTTCCACATAAATTATCCATAAATACCAAAGCTTGAGAATTTATCCATGACTTGTCTTCAATTAAAGCTCTAATCTTCAATCCTTGCTTCTTGAAATAATTCTTCAAAGTCTTCAAATCTCCAATTTAGTCTTCAAATGGTCTTCAAACACGAACTTCGAATCTCCAAATCTATGCTCAAAATTGCTCAAAATTGATTTGCTAAAATCTGTGTAAAAAGTCATAAAAATAGCTCCAAAAGAGGTGAAAAATAACAATTTCTCAATTTCACATCACTTAAGAACTTAAAACACAATTATCATCAAAATAGCATATAATTAAGCATAAATAGATCCAAAAACATAATAAAATAGCCATAAAAATATTGTTGTTTTTGGCTCGATCATATTTTCCCCCACACTTGAACTTTGCTAGTCCCTTAGCAAATCAATGTGTTAGTTAAACAAAAATCAATTTTTTTAAAGATCAATTTGAACTCACACACTCATCAAAGAATCAATTCAATCATGAAATCAAAATAACAAAGAATAATAATAATACTAAATTCAAAAATCAAGACATAACAAGTATCATCATTCTTAAGTAGCCATAACCAAAGTAGTTTTAATCACTTACTATTTTTCACTTTCTATAACTACTTCTTTCTATAGGTTTATGTTTTCCTTTCTTTCTCCATTACTCAAAAGATTGTAGTGCCATATATATACATCAAGGGTCATTGTGGGTTATAATAGATTTTCAAGTGTAATTGTTTTTAGAAAATTGAGGTTACTAACCTCGAAGTGTTCATGATTTAGGGGTTACTAACTCCCTTTTGAGGCTACTAGCACTCTAGAAGGACTCCTTCTTTAATTTTTTCAGAGGGACAATATTTCTGCAATTTCATGCCTCTTATCCTCTTTCCAAGGGTTACTAACTCCTTTTGTTTAAGAAAAGAGTGACAACTAAGGATTTTTTTTTTTTCAGTATGCAGAAATACCTCTTCTCCTCTTGTCATGAGAGCACTTTTTTTTTATGAAAACAAAATTTCTAATTACCCTTTTTATAAGTAGTCCCCCACACTTATGCTTGATATATACCAATAACATACTTTCTCAATCATAACTTTAAACAAGATTGAACACAAGTTCTAGAAATAGATAATCATAGAAGCAATTAATAAATAAGATCATATCACAAACTTCAATTATACCTAATTCTAAGAAATCAAACAACATGCTATAACTCAATCAATAAATCAAACATTATTAAAATTCTAAGCATTCATCAATCATAATCAAATCAATTAATCAATTTATGCATGAAAAATTCAAAAGGTTTGAGAAAATCAAGATTTTAGCGTCAATTTTAAAAATTTTTATCGAAAATCAATTTGAAAAATTGGGGAATAATATATGATCAATCAAAAACAATCCAAAAACAAACAATTTTCTATCCTAAGTTCTCATACAAATAAATAGCATATGACTCAATTATTCAAGCAATAAACCTAAGGGAGAGGATTCTCTCCACTACTAAAAAATAGTGGAGAGGTCCACTGATCTTAAAGGTCTAATCTAATGGCTCATAAGAAGCCATGTCATACTCTTTATAAGTAGCCCAAAACACAGCGTTTAGCATTTGACGCCGTTATCTATCGTCTCCCATCCCCACCCTCATTTCTGCTTCTGCTCTCTTCTCTGGTTTTTATGTGAACTTCGAACCCCTCCTCAAGTCGGGAAAAAAAAAAAACCCTCTTCAAGCTCTTTCTCCTTTACATTAGTTTTTCTCCACTAATTGCTTTTTTTTTCTTCTCTCATTGCATTCCCAAATCCAACCATGACATTGCTTCGATTCACCCTCACATCCAAATTTAGCAATTGTTTCTATGAAGAATTAGTTTTTGGTTCAAGTGGGTTTTAATCTGTAATTTATTCAATTTTTTATTTAGATCTATTTTAGATCTATCTCTCCAATCTTATTTTTAGATCTTGACCTCCAAATTTGGTGAGTGAAGAATTTGGCCTTGAAAAGAAACAAGGAGTACTTCTCAGGCATTATAAAATGCAATTTACGAAATGAAGAATTTTCTTTCTGGAAATCAACATACATGAGAACTGAGAAGTAACCAAGTGAAATTATCCAATTCCTTCTTCGCTTGTATATCTTCTCCTTCATAATCATTGTCATATTCAAGATGGACTCCACTACACCTAAACTCAACTAGAACAATTCATAGTTTTCTTTTTTGTCTAACAAGTTGGGGAGGAGAAGATAAACAGGGTGGAAGTCGAGATTACACATTGCCATTGGAGCTTGAAGTTGAGACCATTAATAGATGAGAAGGCTTTCTGGCTAAAAAATAAAAGAACAGTTGAAATAGCCAAATAGGGAAACGGTGAGAAGACCGGAATGTCTGATTTAACGTTGTGTTTTGGGACTTATAAAGAGTGTGATGTGGCTTCTTATGAGCCATTAGATTAGACCTTTAAGATCAGTGGACCTCTCCACTATTTTTTAGTAGTGGAGAGGATCCTCTCCCTTTTTCCCTAAACCTAAACCTATCAAGTAATCACCCCCCCACACTTAAAATTCACATTGTCCTCAATGTAAAAGCAAACAATTCATGCAATAATATCTTACCAAAAATAAAGAGTTAAGGTTCAAGAAAACATACCTGGGCGGCCTCGATGAAGATAATTACTCAATCATAAAAGACAATAGAAAATTAAGGTTATAGGAAAAATTAAACTAGATAGTTTATTAATGAAACTTGAAAATTAAGGACATAAAATAAAGGAAATTGAAAATTAAAGCATAAATAACTAATCCTAAGATGCATAAAAATAAATCTAAAAACAAGAAATTGAAATCTAAACCTAAATTGGTTGATGAATAGCCTTCTCCAATAAATTGAAGAGGTCATCCAAATTCCCAATTATATTATTAAAATCATCTCTTAAGCTAGTAATTTGATCACTAATATAGTGATCAAATCCTATTCCTAAGAGATTTTAATTAGAGTAAAAAGTAAGAATCATACCTGGATTAGGAGTCCATTACCTAATTGGAAAAGGCTGTCATCATCCAAATCAATTAGGAGTCAAAATCCTAATTGGAAGAGGAGTGCGCACGAGAGGAGGAAGGTGCCGCGGCACCAAGGCAATTGCCTTGTGCGCGGGCTGGACAGGGCAGTGGCCTGCTGCCTGGCGCGCGGGCTGGCCTGGCGATGCCGCGTGCTGGCGCGCGGGCTAGACTGCTAATGCCGATGCTTGCCCGGGCCATGGCGTCGGCATGGCTGGTCGAGGCTCGGATGATGCCTCCTAGCTGGCGCGTGGGCTGCGCGGATGGCCTGTTGCTATCCGGTGCTGGTTCTCCGCATGGCTCGGTGTGGTCCGAGCCTTGGCCTGCTTGCTGGCTGGTCCTCGCAGGGCATGGCTAAGTCATGACCGGGCTGTGGCCTAGTCATGTCCGGGTGCCATCGAGCTAGAGCCGGCTATACGTGGTCATGCATGGTCCGAGCTTGATGCTTGGCTCCTAATTTTTTTTTTTCAATTAAATGGCAAAATTCTTTAACTGCAAAATAAAAATTAAGTTAGAAATTAAAATTATTGGGTTGCCTCCCAACAAGCGCTTGTTTAAAGTCATTAGCTCGACTCCTTTTCCCATTCTTTGTAGCTCACATTGGAAGATAGATGGGATCTTCCAATTTAATTTCTTCAATCATCATTGTTGGCAATGCTTTAAAATACGGTTTGAGTCTTTGTCCGTTGACCTTGTACTGCTTCTGGTTACTTGAATTTTTGATGATCACTGATCCATTAGGATATACTTGAATTACTTCAAATGGTCCATACCATCTCGATCGGAGCTTCCCAGGATTTTCCTTCAATAGATTATTAAGAACTAAAACCTTCTGTCCTTCATGAAACGATCTTCGCAAAATTCCTTTGTCATGGATGGCTTTGGTTTTCTCCTTGTAGATCCTTGAATTCTCGTATGCTTCATTCCGTATTTCTTCAAGCTCTTGTAACTGCAGCATCCTTCGAATTCCAGCTTTGTCGAAGTTGAGATTGCATTGCTTTATTGCCCACCATGCTTTATGCTCTAATTCCACAGGTAGATGGCATGGCTTACCAAACACAATTCGGTATGGGGACATACCAAGAGGTGTCTTATAAGCTGTACGATAGGCCCATAAAGCGTCTCCTAGTCTCATGCTCCAATCTCTTCTTTGAACATTAACTGTCTTCTCCAAAATTAGCTTCACTTGGCGATTTGATACTTCGGCTTGGCCACTGGTTTGAGGGTGGTATGAAGTGGATACTCGATGTCGAACTCCATATTTTTCAACTAGTGCTTGGACAATCTTGTTGCAGAAGTGAGTACCGCGATCACTGATGAGGGCTCTTGGAATGCCAAATCTATGAAGAATATTATTTTTCATAAACTTGACTACTGTCTTCGCATCATTCTTCTCGGTAGCTATGGCTTCAACCTATTTAGAAACATAATCAACAGCTAAGAGTATATAATACTTCTTATCTGATGGAGGAAAAGGTCCCATGAAATCAATTCCCCATACATCGAAGACTTCAGCAACGAATATAGGGTTTTGAGTCATTTGATTCCTTTTCGATATGCTTCCCGTTCTTTAACAGCGTGGACAGGTCTTGCAAAACTCGTAAGAGTCTTTAAAAATTGAAGGCCAATAAAATCCTCAATCTAAGACTTTTCTAGCAGTCTTCTGGTGTCCAAAGTGGCCTCCACATTCATTGTTATGGCAGAACTTCAGAACTGATTGAATCTCGTTATCCGGAATGCATCTTCTCATGACTTGATCAGAACCGTGTCTCCATAAATACGGATCATCCCAAAGATAATACTTGGCATCACTTATGAGCTTCAATTTCTTTCCTTTGCTAAGATCAGAGGGTAAACGACGAGCAACTAAGAAATTGACTATATCAGCATACCAGGGTGGATGAGAGACGGCGAAAATTCCTTCAAAGGGTAATGCTTCGTTAATTGCAGGTTCTTCCTCCTTGCTTTCAATTCTGCTTAGATGATCAGCTACGACGTTCTCTGCTCCCTTCTTATCCTTAATTTCGATATCAAATTCTTGGAATAACAAAAGCCATCGCATAAGTCTAGCTTTTGCTTCTTTCTTTGACATTAGATATCTCAATGCAGCATGGTCGGAGTAGATTATCACCTTGGATCCCAAAATATATGGCCGAAACTTCTCCAAAGCAAAGACAACAGCTAGCATCTCTTTTTCGTTGGTGGTGTAGTTCTTCTGGGCAGCATCTAGAGTTCTTGAAGCGTTGTAGATAATATGAGGCACTTTATCTACTCTTTGACCTAAAACAGCTCCAATAGCGACATCACTTGCATCACACATGATCTCGAACGGTAGTTTCCAATCTGGTGGCTTCACAATTGGAGTGGTGGTGAGGGCAGTCTTCAATTTGTCAAAGGCTTCCTTGCATTCGTCTCCGAACTTGAACTCTACATCCTTCTGAAGTAATCTACACATCGGTGCTGAAATCTTCGAGAAGTCTTCGATAGAAACCGGCATGGCCCAAGAATGATCGGATATCCTTAATACACGTTGGATATGGCAGGTTCTGAACTACATCAACTTTGGCTTTGTCGACTTGCATCCCTTCTTTGGATACTACATGGCCTAAAACGATGCCTTGTTCTGCCATGAAGTGGCACTTCTCGGCATTTAACACCAATTTGGTTTCAACACACCTTTTCAAGATTAATTCCAAGTTATGCAGGCATTGATTGAAGTTATCTCCATAGACTGTGAAATCGTCCATAAAGACTTCCATCTTTTCTCCCACATAATCTTGAAAGATGCTCATCATACACCTTTGAAAAGTCGCAGGTGCATTGCACAAACCAAAAGGCATTCTTGTATAGGCATACGTACCGAAAGAGCATGTGAAGGTGGTCTTCTCTTGGTCTTCAGGTGCTATTGGAATCTGGAAGTATCCTGAGTATCCATCCAGAAAACAATAGTAGGCTTTGCATGCTAACCTCTCCAGCATCTGGTCGATGAATGGCAATGGGAAGTGGTCCTTCCTTGTGGCAGAATTCAGCTTTCTGTAGTCGATGCATACTCTCCATCCATTTTGCAGTCTTTGAGGAACTAGGTCTCCTTCTTTGTTTTCTACGACGGTGAATCCAGATTTCTTTGGAACTACTTGGACAGGGCTGACCCATTTACTATCTGAGATGACATAAATTAGACCAGCTCCAAGTAATTTGAGAACTTCTTCTTTGACGACTTCAGCGAGATTCGGGTTCAGTCTTCTTTGTGGTTGTCGAACAGGTACTGCATCGTCTTCAAGTCTGATTCGGTGCATGCACACAGTAGGGCATATTCCTTTGATGTCGGCTACGGTCCATCCAATGGCTTCCTTGTATTCCTTCAAGACTCTGATTAGTTGTTCTTCTTGTAAATTATTTAATTTACTTGAAATAACAACAGGTAGAGTTTCTTTTTCTCCAAGAAAAACATGCTTAAGTCCTTCAGGGAGTGGTTTCAGCTTGACTTCAGGCGGCTGGATGATGGATGGCAAAGGTGTCGGTGTTGGCTCCAGGTTGATATAAGACACTGACTCTTTTTCTCCAAGAGGGCGTAGTGACTTCAGCTCCTTGATGGTTTCTGCTACCTCTTCTGACGTCTGGACTTATGCTTCCTTGATTTCTCGTCATCTGGCTCCTTGTAAGTCCAATTCAAGTTCATCTTCGTGTGAAGTGATTGAACTTGTTCGGAACAGACTTCAATGGCATCAATGGCGCAGATAGGATGAATTTCAGCAGGAGATTTCATGGCTTCATAAATATCGAATTCAATGAGTTTCCCATCAAATTCCACGCTGAGCTTTCCATCTTGGGCTTCATATTTTGTTCTGGCTGTGGCAAGGAAAGGTCGTCCTAACAGCAACGGCAAATGAGGTAGATGAAGATCGTCTTCACTCATCTTCAGGACATAGAAATCTGCAGGAAAAACGAAATCTCCAATCTGCACTAAAACATCTTCAACTAAACCCTCAGGTTTAATGTTAGTTCTATCAGCAAATTGTATAGTCAGATCAGTTTTAGTCACAGGTTCAATTTTCAATTGTGAATAGACGGAATAAGGCATGATGTTAATTGGAGATCCAAATTCACACATGGCCTTTTCTATCTGATTCTTTCCTATTTTACAAGGAATAGAAAAAGATCCTATATCATGACTTTTATGATGCAGTTTTCTCTGGTATGTAGCAGATACATTCTCATTCAAGCAAGCATATTTTTCAGAAAACTTACTTTTAGTCATGCATAATTCTTTGAGAAAATTCGCGTACCTGGGTCTTCGGGCAACTTTATCAAGCAATGGAATATTTACCTCTATATTTCGTAGTGAATCAAGTTGCATTGCAAACCTTTGAGGGAACGGTATTGGATCATACTTCTCTTGCATCTCTTCCATCCATTCTTCTTCGGCTCGAATTTGAGCAGCGGTTACTGGTGAAGTGCGCCTACTCTTCTTGTTTCTGGTCGGAAACTCCTCTCTTCTTGGCGATTGAACGTTGGGCACAGCTTCTGGTGGTGGTGCAGCAGAGAAAGCAGGTGCTGTCGGAGGTGGAAGTTGAACGTCAGGTGATTCCGTCTTCAGCGTATTCCTTTGTTGAGCTCCTTCGATTGAATTGATTGCATATCCTTGCTGGGTTGAATTCAAGGGTGATTGGACAGATTGAGGTATGCATTGAGGTTCTCTTTGCATCTACAAAAACTGCGCGAACATCTTGGTCATAGTCTCTTGTTGATTTACCAAAGAGCAATGGCCGAATTAACTTGGTCAAAACGGTCATTGATCCCTTGGAGATATTCTGGTTCATGCTCGCTTGTTGAACTCCTTGGTGTGCTGAATTGGTAGATATTGTCCGCCATCTTGTTTAATAGCTTCCTCGCCTCTTCAGGTGTTTTGAATCTTAAACCGCCTCCACTGGTGGCATCAATATTGGTTTTATCTGATTGAGATAACCCATCATAGAAGTTTTGGATTAAAAATCCTTCACTTAAGCCATGATATGGGCAACTCTCACATAGTTTGTTGTATCTTTCCCAATATTGGTACCATTTTTCGTCTTGTGATTGGCAGCTAGCAGAGATCTTCTTTCTGACTTCAGAAATTCTTGAGCTTGGAAAATATCTTTCCAAGAATGCTTCTTGTAGTCCATTCCATGAGGTGATAGATTTCGGTGGTAGACCCCAGAACCATTCTCTTGCTTTTCCTTCCAAGGTGGATGGAAAAGTTCGCAGCTTCACTTGTTCTTCAGGCATCCCGGTGATCAAGGCACACTTGGTAGTAAAAGGCTCGCAGATGCTCATGTGGATTTTCATACTCTTCTCCATGGAAAACTGGTAGCAAACGGATCACTCCTGGCTTCAATTGGTAGGACATATCCATGTCAGGATAATCAATGCAGAGGGGTTTCATCTCGCGTGCGAAATTCAACTCCCCTAGAGAACGTGACTGCTCCATCGGATTTCCTACAAACAAAGATGATCAAGTGCAAATCAAATAGAAAAGAAAGAAAAGAAAATAAACAATCTCCCCGGCAACGGCGCCAAAATTTATGATCGGTCGTCAGCAAATCATAAAAATAAAAATCCCAACAATTACTAACTAAAGATAGTTAGGGCAAGTAGGGGTCGATCCCACAGAGAAAAAGGTTATTATTCTTTTTCTTAAAACAAACAAATAAAATAAAGAAGATTTTGAAAGTAGAACTAAATCAAATCAAACTAATAATTAAAACTATCTAAGAAAGCAATCAAGGAAATTAAAGAAAACAATTAATCAGAAAGCAGAGAATAAATTGAGAAAATAATTAAGAAACCTCCAACATAGAATTAATATCCCTCTTGACAACAATACCATGGATCATTGATATCTAAAGATTATGAAAACAATGGATAGCTTGCTTGGAATTTAATCCTAAATTACCTTAATTAGATAAAACTCTTGATACAGTGTGAATTATCCCTTTTACTCTTTAAATAATTACCTCTTGATCCAGTGTGATAATTACTCAAGATTAAAGCATTAAGATCTAGTAATTTACAAGCACAATGGGCAATTAAAAATTGGTCAAAGATTCTTAAATCCCTTGGAAGGAAGATCCTTCGCTTCCAATTGCTACCAAACAACTAAATCCGAAGATCCTTCAAGATTTAATTTAGCTAATGCTATTTAATTTATCAAGAAAGTGCGCGCTTCAATCAATCAAAACAAGCAACATAGAATTCATGCAGAGATATTAAGAAATACCCTATTAATTTTCATATAAAAGCACAAAATCTCACCATGATATAAGTCAAGAGATCAATTAAATTCTACATTGGAGAAAAGAAAAGGATTACTCACTCATGATTTGAGTGAGCATCCAAATAAAAGAAGAAAAACTTATCTAAGGATGGGAAGTAGAGGGGCCGGCGGCTCCTAGAGCAAAACTTCTCCAAATCTTCAACAATTCTTCAAATAAAATCTCTAGATCTACATGTACTAAAAACCTAGACCTAAGGTGCCTATTTATAGTGGAAATAACCCTAGGAATTCCAATTCTAACTTGGAAAGGAGTCTAGGACGGTTTAAGGGTCTAACTTGGACTCCATGTTGGATTAAAAGTCATCCTAGAGTAGAATCCAAGTTAAAATAGGATCCTGAAATTTTGCTGAATTCGTGCAGTGACTTTGACGGCATTTTTAGACTTGAAAACGGCAGAACTGGGTCTTGGACTTCAAAGGAAAGTTGTAGATCTCGGAGTTAGTTTTCCAACGAGTACTAATGGGCTTCAAACGGAGCTCTGAGCAGAAAGTTATGAATTTTCTACCAAAACTGCTCCTGAATCCTAATCCTGTTAGGTTTAGAATCGGGAATCTACTGGATTTTGGTATTTCCTTGGATTTAGGAGTCATTAATTGAGATTTTAATTCCAATTAATATTTTATATGGGCTGAGTATTTTCCCACATAAATTATCCATAAATACCAAAGCTTGAGAATTTATCCATGACTTGAATTCAATTAAAGCTCCAATCTTCAATCCTTGCTTCTTGAAATAATTCTTCAAAGTCTTCAAATCTCCAATTTAGTCTTCAAATGGTCTTCAAACACGAACTTCGAATCTCCAAATCTATGCTCAAAATTGCTTTGCTAAAATCTGTGTAAAAAGTCATAAAAATAGCTCCAAAAGAGGTGAAAAATAACAATTTCTCAATTTCACATCACTTAAGAACTTAAAACACAATTATCATCAAAATAGCATATAATTAAGCATAAATAGATCCAAAAACATAATAAAATAGCCATAAAAATAGGGTTGTTATTGGACGAATTCAGAACAAAAACCAAAAGTTTCTGGGCGAAATTTGTTTTTATTTTTTTGATATTTTTTTATTAAACCCTGATGTATGAGGACACCAAATCTGAAATTTCAAAGAAATTGGAGTTATAATGAACCGGGAAAAAAATTCACAAGTTTCTGCAATTTTGAAAAGAAAAGGTGAGTTTATGCAATTTTGATGTTGATGGATGAAAAACTTGATGAAGGATGAATAGAAGGATAGATTTACCGATTGAAGTTGATAACCCAATTGATGCGAATCTAGTTGTTTTAGATTCAAATCTATCCTTAAAAAGGCTCCAAAGATGAACTTGACAACTTCAACTTCTAGTTCTTGTCGACTTGTACTCTTCACTAAGATTAGATCTTCTTTCGTCGGAGTTAGATAAACAATTAGACCTGCAATTGTTAACCTAAGATCACAAGAAACACAACTAGATAATCACTATCTAATTGCTTGCTAGGACTCTACAAGATTGAAGAACCTTAAGCTTGCTCAAACTAGAACAAAGAAGCTAAATTTTTAAAAGAAAACTCTCTTTATTTGATAAACTTAACTTGATCACAATAGAGGGAGTTGGTGCCTTTATATAGGCATAAGATGGCGTCAAAAACCCTCCCTATAGTCGACTTGAGCATTAATTGAAGGCTAGGGCGGTTTAACAAGGAAAAATCTAGAAACTATCCAAAAGTAAGAAGCTAGGGCGGTGAGAAGGATTTGGACTAAGCCAAGCAAGGCCCAATCCAATTGTCTTCTAAAAATAAAAAACTAACTAATCTAAGATAGAATAAGCCCATGAATGGCCTAATTACACAATAAAGCTCCTTCAACCATCGATTGCAAGCAAAGTGAGAAGCTTGGAATCGATGGGAATATTCTTGCCCAAATCTTCATCAAAGCTCTTCAAATGAACTCTGATGGCCTTCAAGTCTTCAAGATGAATTCTTAAAAGGCCCAATAATGCATCCTTGAATTTTTTTGGCTCTTGCTCTTATCGTTGGACCTAATGGCATCTTCAATGGATCAAATGGCATCTTTGGCAACTCCTTGGTGCTTGAAACATGTTGTGCGCAACCTCCATGATCTTCATGCTTCTCCATGCTTCCTTGCACTCCATGCTCATCCTCTCCATGATCTCCATTGTCATCTTGATGTCCTTGATAAGCCCTTGGCGCATCATTCCCTTCCCGTTAAAAAGGATTTGTCCTCAAATCTGAATCATTATCAAACAAAGACAAATCAGAAACATTAAAGGTAGCACTAATATTACCATACTCACTAGGAAGATCTAACTTGTAGGCATTGTTGTTGATCCTCTCCAACACTTGGAATGGACCATCTCCACGAGGTAAGAGCTTGGATTTCCTCTTCTCAGGAAATCTCTCTTTCCTTAGATGCAACCAAACCCAATCTCCAGACTCAAAGATGACCTCTTTGCGCCCCTTGTTAGCCTTCTTCATGAAGTGTTGAGTCTTCTTTTAAATGTTTGCTCTAACATTCTCATGAAGTTCCCTAACATAATTGGCCTTTCTAGCACCATCCATGTCAACTTGCACACTCAAAGGTAAACTCATCAAATCCAAAGGAGTTAAAGGATTAAAGCCATACACAATTTCAAAAGGTGAATAACCAGTAGTACTATGTATGCTTCTATTGTATGCAAATTCAACATGAGGTAAACACTCTTCCCAAGTTCTTAAGTTCTTTTTAATCAAAGCTCTAAGCAAGGTAGATAAAGTCCTATTAACAACTTCAGTTTGACCATCAGTTTGAGGATGACAAGTAGTTGAAAACAACAACTTAGTACCTAACTTAGCCCATAAAGTTCTCCAAAAGTGACTTAAGAACTTAGCATCTCTATCGGAAACAATGGTTCTAGGCATTCCATGCAATCTAACAATTTCCCTAAAGAACAAGTTAGCTACATTAATGGCATCATCAGTTTTAGAACATGCAATAAAATGTGCCATCTTAGAAAACCTATCAACCAAAACAAAGATAGAATCTTTACCTCTCTTAAAACGAGGTAAACCTAACACAAAATCGATGCTAATATGTGTCCATGGTTCATGAGGAACAGGCAAATGAGTACACAATCCATGAGGTTTAAATGTAGATTTAGCTTGCAAACAAACAATACAACTAGAAACATGCTTTCCTACATCATATCGCATCTTAGGCCGAAAGAAGTGTTCATGCAAGATCTCATATGTTCTATCAACTCCAAAGTGACCCATTAATCCCCTCTCATGCGATTCCCTTATAAGCACAAAACGCAAAGAACTAGAAGGAACACATATTCTAGATTCTTTAAACAAAAATCCATCATGCTTATAAAACTTTCCAAAACCATAATTTTTGCATGCTTTGAAGATATCACCAAAATAAGCATCATTAGCATACAATTCCTTAATAAACTCAAATCCAAGAAACTTAGAATCAAGCATGGAAAGCAACACATACCTCCTTCTCCTTGATTGGTGTTTTCTCTTCTTTGTTGTAAGGAGTTTTCCAAGAGCTAGTTGATGTTGTGAATCCCCTTTTGGCCATACTATTCCTCTTCACTTGACCCTCAGCCTTTAAGGCATGTTGCAACATCTCCTCTAAGTCATAGTGTTGTTGCATCTCCACAATATCATGAATCTCTCTATTCAAGCCCGCAAAGAATCTAGCCATAGTTGCTTGTGGAACTTCTTCAACCTCCGCCCTAGACATCAACAACATCATCTCCAAATAGTACTCATCAACACTCTTTAACCCTTGTCTCAATGATTGCAATCTTTGATAAAGAGAATTGATGTAGTAGCTAGGCACAAATCTGCTCCTCAAAGCACTTTTCAATTCCCCCCATGTATCAATTGGCCTCTCCATATTTCTTCTCCTAGACTGCACCAATTGATTATACCAATTCAAAGCATTCTCAACAAACTCAAGGATAGCAATTTGTACCATTTTGGATTCGGTATAGGGGTGAAAATCAAAGTACATGTCCAATTTTGACTCCCAATCCAAGTAATCTTCTGGAGTCCCTCTCCAATTGAACTTAGGAATTGTGTACTTGATGTTGTCCCTAGGCTCATCTCTATCAACCACTCTTCTAGGTCTCAAATTTTCTCTAACTTCATCTACCAAATCGCCTCCCCTTGGTGGTGGTGGTGGTGGTAATTGAGCTTGATTAGCCCTTTCTTGGCTTATTTTTTGAACTTCATTGTTTAAGGCATCCATTCTTTACATCAAGGCTAGTATCATAGTAGCCAAATCATTGGCTTGATTTTCGCCACCTCCTCTATCTCCCATTGTACCTACAAAAAGAAAAAGATTAGTAGCAAAAATTCCTCACAAGTATGTGTGTGTATACCTTGTTGTGCTCTCGTGTTTGCACACAATCCTAAGGGTAGCCAACCAACTATCTCTCTTGATGATCTCACACAATTTGGTTTTTTCTTAGCTTCAATAGGCCTAACAAGAGCAAGTGGTAAGAGTACTTCGTTCTTCTCGTGACCTACTTGAGGAACAAACAATTAGTAGCAAATCTAGAGTGAATCAAAAAGGTAAGTGATCTTAAACCAAACCAAACCAATTTGTAGCACTTCAATGTTAATGTATATGGTCTCCATGTAGATGTTATGCTTGAATTTGAGTCCAAAATCTTCCTGTCTCAACCCTGCAAAGGGTCAAACTGAACCTGGAAAAGGGTGAAACAGAACCCTAATTTGAACCACTTAAATCCAATTTTGTACCACTTGAATCCAAAAGGGTTCCAACTTGAAATTCTTCAAATTAAACCTCAAATCACAGCAAAGGCAACCCAAGATACTCAAACAAACAATCAATTTCACCAAAGAACTCCATATAGGGTTAATTGCACAAATTAGCTCAAAAGAACCTAAGAACCCTAAAAACACCCCCTGGAAAAATCGATGACTCAAATTGATTTTTTTTGAATTTTTTCAATATTTTTCCTAGAAAGATCACTATCAATAAACACTAAAGTTAAAATTTCAGCCCTTTCCGAGCAAGAACGAATCCAGAACAAAAACCAAAAGTTTCTGGCGAAATTTGTTTTTATTTTTTTGATATTTTTTAATTAAAACCTGATGTATGAGGACACCAAATCTGAAATTTCAAAGAAATTGGAGTTATAATGAACCAGGAAAAAAATTCACAAGTTTCTGCAATTTTGAAAAGAAAAGGTGAGTTTATGCGATTTTGATGTTGATGGATGAAAAACTTGATGAAGGATGAATATAAGGATAGATTTACCGATTGAAGATGATAACCAAATTGATCCGAATCTTGTTGTTTTACATTCAAATCTATCCTTAAAAAGGTTCCAAAGATGAACTTGACAACTTCAACTTCTAGTTCTTGTCGACTTGTACTCTTCACTAAGATTAGATCTTCTTTCGTCGGAGTTAGATGAACAATTAGACCTGCAATTGTCAACCTAAGATCACAAGAAACACAACTAGATAATCACTATCTAATTGCTTGCTAGGACTCTACAAGATTGAAGTACCCTAAGCTTGCTCAAACTTGAACAAAGAAGCTAAATTTTCAAAAGAAAACTCTCTTTATTTGATTAACTTAACTTGATCACAAAGAGGGAGTTGGTGCCTTTTTATAGGCATAAGTTGGCTTCAAAAACCCTCCATATAGCCGACTTGAGCATTAATTGAAGGCTAGGGCAGTTTAACAAGGAAAAATCTAGAAACTATCCAAAAATAAGAAGCTATGGCGGTTTAGAGAAGGATTTGGACTAAGTCAAACAAGACCCAATCCAATTATCTTCTAAACATAAAAAACTAACTAATCTAAGATAGAATAAGCCCATGAATGGCCTAATTACACAATAAAGCTCCTTCAACCATCGATTGCAAGCAAAGTGAGAAGCTTGGAATCGATGGGAATATTCTTGCCCAAATCTTCATCAAAGCTCTTCAAATGAACTCCGATGGCCTTCAAGTCTTCAAGATGAGTTCTAAAAAGTCCCAATAATGCATCCTTGAATCTTTTGGCTCTTGCTCTTGTCATTGGACCTAATGGCATCTTCAATGGATCAAATGACATCTTTAGCAACTCCTTGGTGCTTGAAACATGTTGTGCGCAACCTCCATGATCTTCATGCTTCTCCATGCTTCCTATCACTCCATGCTTATCCTCTGCATGATCTCCATTGTCATCTAGATGTTCTTGATAAGCTCTTGGCGCATCAATATGGTTCTTTTTTATTGTTTTGCGGTACTATTTTTCAGGAAACAACAAAAGAGTGTTGACCAAAACAAGAAACACTGGATTTGGCTCCTCTCTGATCTATCAAATGGACTGGAGAGGGCAGTCCACATTAGGATTTTTCCACATGTTATTGTTTTAATCTAGTGGTTGGAATTACCTTAAGCAGCAAAATAGCAAATCATGCTATCCCACCCTCTTTCTGTCCTATTATATCTCGCTTTCTCTTGTTTAAAGTTTCCAAATCTATTCACAAGTAGTAAGAATCATCACCGATCATCTTCGTTAGGTAATCTATTGAATCGTACAAATTCAGATTCCCGAATTAAGAACAACCATGTTTAAAATCTTTAATTTATTTAAATTTTATTCAAACAATCATATTTGAGATCATCTTCACTCTTAATTTTTGCAAGTTAGAAAGAGTTTCCTAGATGAAGCAGATGACAGAATATTTGTGTACATATGTCTAGAGAAGTCTTCAATCTTGTTTTTTTTTTTTTTTTTTGTGCTGGTTTCCAGAAAATATTCTAGTAGTTTTTATTTGCCTTTTTTTGACATACGTGTTTATTTGCCTTTGAGAGGAATAAAAAAACGAGTTGAAGGCTTGAAGAAAGAGTTTCATTTCAGTGAGATATGTTGTTACTAAAATTTTGCGATTAATTTTGTTTCCACCCATTGGATTAAAAAAATAACAGGTGGCAAAATCCTAATGTAGACTGGCCTCTCTAGTCCGTTTGATAGATAGGATAGGAGCCAAATCCTAAAAGAAAACCTATTAGGCATATAAATAATAATTCTACTAGTTATTATAAATTAAAATACATATATTATTTAAAATAAGAGTTTAAATTAAACTAGGATCATCCTAAAAAGCTTTTCAGGATCCCATTAAGATGATGTCACCTAATCAATTTTGAATCAGTAGCAAGATATATTTTACACCCTCATTCACCGTATAAACTCTTATTAATTGCATATCATTAATTGCATTAATTTACCCTTGATTCTAGTTAAGATTTGATTTATTTAGTGAGAATTATTTTTTTTTGTCGTTAAGAATATACTACTATATATCTTTTAACAGTAAATTTATTATTTTGTATTTTTCTTGAAGATTTCCATCAACCTTTTTTTAGTTGAAACACCCATTTATAACTCTAGACTTTTAATTTCTTTTAAATTTATTAATCAAAAGAATCAAAATATGAAACTAGATTATTTTTTTACTATCAAACACAATTAAAAAAAAAAAAGAGAAAGATTTTCAAAATTTACCTTGGAAACAAGTTTTCTTTATTTTAACCTTAATAATTTTGTCCAATAATTTTATTAAAAATATATATTTCTCATCTGATCTATTTTTTTTATTATGGTTTGATACATGTTTTTATTTCCTATTATTTTTGTATTTTTTGTTTAATTGAGGTGAAAGTAAATATAAAATGAATCAAAAGTTTTTTTAATTAATGTGAAAGTAAACATAGAATGAATTAAATGTAGTTTAATTAGGGTAAAACTAAATATAGAATGAATTAAAAGTTGATTTTATGAGGAAGAGTGTATAATATATCTTAGTGGTCTCATAAAATTGATTAACCATCTTAATGGAATCCTAAAAAACACCCTTTTTAGGATGATCCTAATAATCAAATACGATTTAATATGAAATGTGTATAATATATATATATATATATATATGACTAATTTAAAACATTCAATTACATTTATTAAAAAAATTCAAACTCAATATTTCTTGTTATTATTAAATATATTAAAAAGTAAATTTATCTTCTTTTAAAAAAAAATTTAAAATTTATCTATTTTATGTAAAGCTTGGATTTTAAGGAGTATATCTCTTGTTCCGAAAATGCTATCGATTATGCCATAGAAAATCTTCTGAAAATGTTCCATTTAATTTTGTTCTCAAAGATGCTGGCCTTTTTACTCAAATTGTTAGCTAACCTATTTTTTATGTAGATAAAACCAAGCTTTCTGACAAGTAACAGTAATAGTTGAATCCATCGTTGCGTTCAAGGGATTCGGATTTTTATGTTATTTGATTGGTGGCTCCTTTGGTTTTGGTTCTATTTTGGATCACAGATTTGTTTATACTGTTTGTACTCAATAATAATTTAATAATTATCTTGCTTTGATTATTTAGAATATTTAGCAATAATATTGCTTGAAGATGAAGTTATTAAAATTCATCAGCAACTCCTCAAAAAAACTTAAATTATGACTTTGGATCACTAAGGGATTGTCTAACTTTTGTACAACCAAAAGCAATTTATGAAACATTCATACATATATTATTGCAATTTGTAAGTCCTGATCGAGTGACTGCAAATTTGAAAACTAACATTGGATTATCAACCAAAATTTCAAATTATTTTTTATTAATGGAATGTACTCAAATCACTAATCACAAATTAATCATAATGCAAATCAAAATATAATTACGTTATATATATACACTACTAGAAAACGCTAATATAGGGGCATTCATTTAGCCGTGTTTGGTTTGATTCTCTTAAAATTGAAGATAGCGGCGTTTCTCTACAATTCGCCGCTAAATGGCGGCGTTTCGTAAAAAACGCCCCTAAATTAGTAAAGTGGGTGGGAAAATTTCCCCCCTAAAATAATTCAAAGAAAAGTTAAAAGTAAAGTAAACCATTTAGCGGCATTATTGTCGGAAACGCTGCTAAATAGTGACATTTCTTATAAAAAACGCCGCTAAATTAAAAAAAAAATAGGTGGGAAAAGTACCTTAATATTCAAGGAAAAGTTTTTTTTTTAAAAAAAAAACCCCTTTAGTGGCGTTTAAACGTGTAGACACCCTAATTTCGCCTGTATCCTTCAAATTAAAATGAATTGCTCCTCAATTTGCATTAAAAATCACCCAGGGGCATTTCGGTCATTTTTGCTTTAGGGCCATTGGAGTCATTTTTAATCCATTGCTAGCTTAAATTAGCATGTCCAATTTAGCATGAAAACTCGGGTAGATTGCATTGCATTCAGGATCAAAATCCAAAAAATATTTTCCTGTTAATTGTCTTACATTATTGGTAGGCATTTTAATTTATTTAGGCATTTTAACTAGTTAGTTTTGCATTACATACATGGTTGAAATAGGATTCTCTTTTCTAAATTGAGCTAAGTCCTTTTTGTTAATTACGGGCCCTTAGCTTTACCTTTATATCACTTTGGACTTTTTAGCTTTGGGCTTTTGAGCCATAGTTCCGGAATACCCTTTTTTTAGCTTGTGGTTAGGGCCAATTTCCTTTACCTTTATCCTTTTTTACCTAATTTGTTAGTAATTATTAGTGTAAATAAGTGATACAAAGGTCAAAAATTGTGAAAAAAAAGAGAGAAAAGATCAAATTTCCAAGGAAATGTTATCTTCATGTATTCATTTACATCACATTATTACAAAACTAAAGAAATTGCTCCACTTCATTTGTATTCTTAATTACAAAAGGAAATAATAGTAAGAGCATTGATTCATTTACATTTTGCACTAGTATACAACAATTGGAAATAATGATATACTTTTGCCCCTTCAAAAGATTTCCTTACCCTTAGCAACGGCACTGAAAAGGGTATCTCATGACCTGCAAGATGAAGTAGAGAGAAAAGAGACACAGGAAATGTCCCCAGGACCTAGAAGTATGTACACTATTGGTCAATGTACACATGCAGTATGCAAAACAGAATGTTTCCCCTTAGGCTCAAGACTAGACACCATTAATTGGTGCAAACCTCGGACTAATGCAAACAAGAAAATCAATAAGAAGCATGCAGACCAGAAAACACAAAAGCAATCCAGAATTTTCAATGCAAAACACAGTACTCAGATCAACAAGACAAACAGCGAGCAATCAATGAATTATGGAAAAAGCATCAACTACAGAGAGGCTTAACAACATGAAAAGACCAAAAATTCATGGGTAAGGCCTGGAGGGGAATAAGACCAGTTGATTTGGGCATATTGGACATGGGGTTCATGATTGATTCATGACCTCAAAATGCCAATAAAGCCATGAAGAGATGAGAAGCAGTATGACAACAATTCAAAGAAGCAAACCACAGTACATATGCAGCAAAGAAGTCACAGCAAACCGCACTCAACAGTAAACAACATCTCATGGCATATTCATGGCGACTTAATTGAGCATAAGTGTACACTTACCATTGCAGCCTTTCCAGTTAGTACATTTTACGCTCATACATCAGAAAGTGGTACTGCATTCACACAAGCATGACAAGCCAATAAGGGAGAACACCATAAGGCAGGGTTAAGGCAAATTGAAGACATTTAAACCACAATAGACAAAGCATAGCAGTATCTACATCAGCACACACTGCATTCAATTTGTTCTCAATCTTAATTCAAGCATGAGAGTTCAATTCTTCCAAAATTCTTTCAGAACAAGAGCAATGCAAAGGCGCATATATATATGTACACTCAAAATAAATTCATACCTCAATAGGAACAAAAACAATGTATATATATGCCATAAGAGATTTACCTTAGTTGTGAGTATACCTTGATGGAGACTCGCTGGTCAAGAGTCAGCCTAGAAGGTCATTGCTAATGTGGCAAGCTTGGTTGACCGTCTCACATGAGTCTCCAAATTGTTAGCCACATCACTGGCCACCTCATCATCATTGGAGCACCCGAATTAGTTCAGGTTTTCATCTGCAAGTACAAACAAAAAATAACTGTCAGGCAGTGATTACACTGGAATAAACCCAGAGGATTAACAAAGAAGCACAAATCACCTGGTTGTTGGGATGACTCGCACAAAATGACAAAAGGGGAATTGAGTTTATCTTCAAACGCAACAAATTCAGGAGAATATCATTGGAGGGCTTAGCTGACAGCTCATAAATCTGAAAACGATAATCTCCACTTGCCCAAAAATAAAAATGGAGAAAAATACAAAAATAAGTGGAGTCATAGGATAATTGGGAGATGAATTGGATGGATGGGAGATAATTAGGTTCTCATTGCTTTAAATGCTAAGATTTTTGCAGCTTTTGGTACGGATGAACAGAGCCACAAATTCTAGAGAAAGAAAGTAAAAGAAAATTATGGATTTTGTTAGAATCTCTCTCTCCTTCTCAAAAATTTCGAAAGGAAGCAAGGAAGAGTAAAGAAAAAGGGGATTGATAGCACACTGAAAGGGTGAATCCTTTGGATCTGCTCGACATCGCTTCATCCCTCTTACTCTTCATTTTCTTGCTGATTGAAAGCTTTAAAATCGCCTTTATCTTATTGTTTTTTCAAGGGATTTCAAAGGTTAGTCATTAGGTTGATGATTCGGGGTCGATCTGGGTTGGGTCGATAGTTTTGAAGGTCGATTGTGGGGATTACAGAGGATTGCAGAAGCTAGGGTTCGGGCCGTTTAAAGAAGAAATCGAAGTGAGAAAGAAGGAAGAAAAGAAAGCTGGGTTAAGGAAGAAGAAGATAAGCGGCTTAAGAAGGTTTGAGGCTAAACGACGCCGTTTAGCAAATGAAATTTCTTTTCCCTTCAATTTAACCCCTCAGCTTTGTTGATGCATGCAATTGGGTGCCTCTGTTTGCTATTTGAGTCAATTTAAAGGTTGATTTGGTGATTTATGCATGTAAATGTTTTAAATTTGGTCAATTTATGAACATGTATGTATATTGGGTGGTATTTTAGTCTTAAAAATGACAATTTGATTTTCAAGGTGATACCTTTGTTTAATGTTTAATGTTTTTGAGTTGGTATTTGATGGCTTTTATTCTTGTAAATGTGATGAATATTGGTGAAGATTTATTTTTTAAGGTTCCAAATTGTTAAACTCGTGTAAAGATGTTGTTTTTACTTGTGCATTGCATTGATTGAACATGGACTAGCTAATAAACATGATGATTGGGATTTGTTTTGTTTAAAAATTAAGTGTTTGCTTAAAGTGTTGGTTTTTGAGTTGGAAAAGATTTATGTTGATTTCTTGATTTCTAATTGAGCTAATTTTGGTTTAAAAAATGGGATCTTGGCTTAAAGTTAAGATTTTTCTTAAATTAAAGTTAGCTTGAAAGTGGCATATTGAACCCTTTTGGGTTGACTTTAATTATGGAAAAAGCAAACTTGGAGCTAAAGATCAAATTTTTCATAATATGGAAATTTGGTAATTTGGATATGGATCATAATATGGATTATGGGCGAACTCTTGGTTTCCATAGTAATTGTAATGTGGATAAACATCCCAACCTGAATCGTAAGAATTATAAGCATTAGGATATGGTTCATAAGAAGAATATCCATCATTACAATAATAATTCTCCATAAATAAAATATAGAATTAAAGTATAGAGAGCAAGAAAACCAAGATAAGAACAAAAATTCCAAGATATTGTGGTGTCTAAGCCTGCAAAGTTAGAAAAGAAATTAACCAAAAGAAAAACAAAAAGAGTACAAATAGAATCAATTAAAGATAGAAATTAAATTTTCCCCGGCAACGGCCCCAAAAACTTGATGAACCAAATCTGCAAGTGCACAGAGTCAGTTGAAGTAATAAAATCCTAGAGTATTCCAGGAGTCGAATCCACAGGGAACAAAGAATTTCTTTTGTAATTAATTCTATCAAAGAAGGAAATTAAGAGAAATTATCAAAACAATTAAAAACTAAGAGTAATTGAATTATAAAAGCAGAGAATTAAATAAGATGTGAAGACAATAATTGGAAAGCTTAGGGCTTCAGGTTTCACCTAATTGGGAAATTACTACCTAACCTATGAATTAAATTGATGCTAAATTAGAATAGAATAACACCTAATTACCTATGTGCTCCGTCAAGTCTACACAGGAATACCTAACTAATTAGATTCACTATCCGTCGATGTCAACCTAATTATCTGGATTCATTAAGAACAAGTAATTATTCACCTATCAAATTAGCCTAAGATTCATGTCTGATCCAGTCTAATTTGTCTATTTTCCTAGTGCACAGATTATGCTTCTCCTGTCAGTACATCACACAATCCCTAAAACAATCTATATGTTGATCAGGCATATAAATCTCATGAAGGACAGAAAATAAATCTAACTTGAAAGAAAAACATTTCAATTCATAAATCAAGCAATAATTCCCAATTGGCTACACCTTAAACCCTAATTAAGAAATTAGTTACTCATCATCATGAATAAAAACACAAGAATAATTTTATTGAAGAACAGAAACATAAGAGAAAGAGAGAAAATAAATCTTAGTCTCAATCTCCAAGGAAATCTTCTCTCCAACAAGGAAAATAGTTGTGATGACCCAAAAGTTAGTAAAAATAATCCTAAAAGTATGCATTTATAGGGATACAAAAAGTCCTAAACTAGTTTAGAGTAATCAGGGGCAAAATCAGAAAATAGAGAAAAATATTAAGAATTTCCGTCAGGCACAATCGGGGGTCCAGTTGGGGGTCAAGTGGGCTCCCGGTTAGGACAGTGAGTTTGCGCAAATTGTAGGTTTCAACTAGGCCCCCAGTTGAGGGGTAATCGGGCAACTAGTTTGGACATTTTGAGGTTTCCGCAAAATTTCATCTTTCTTCAACTTTTTGACGTCCTTCTAGTCCAAATTAGCTTCCAAGTCCTTGATGAAACTTGTAGAGCCTTGAATCCTCTTTCCATGGGCACTTGAATCGCTTCGAACGGATTTCCCGATTGAAAGTTATGATTTTCTCCCTAAAATCACTCCAAATTAACCTACAAGCTAAAAAACATAAAATGTGAGAAATTATCATAGAAAGCAATGGAAAGTGCAATTTAAATACTCAAAATATAATCTAAATGAGGTTCAAATAGTGTAAATTATTGCACTTATCAATTCATCATCCAATTTAGCAAAATCATCTCTCACTTTAATTTGATCTCTTAAAGCTTCTTGAAGTGATAAAGGAACTAAAGTAACAGGCCGCTTACCATGCATAAAAGAGTATTTGTTTGTCTCACCATCATGCTTCACCTTGTTGTCAAATTGGCAAGGTCTCCTAAGCAACACATGACAAGCTCGCATTGGTAGCACATCACACAAGACATCCTTTTTGTACCTGCCCAAAGAAAGAGTAACCAAAACTTGTTTGTTAACCCTAATTTCTTCTCTATCATTGATCCAACTTAAGCTTTAAGGTTTAGGATGTATAGAAGTAGGTAGTTGTAACTCTTTGACCAAATAATCACTTACTATGTTTTTACAACTATCTCCATCTATAATCACACTACTAGGCTTTCCATTCGCAAACATCCTAGTATGGAACAAATTCTCCCTTAGAACATCCCCCTTTTACATAGGCACTCAAAGTCCTATCAACCAAACTAAGTGGAGCTTGTTGATTTTGAGCTTGTTTATTTCGAACCTCCAAGGCCTCTAATCTTGTTGTTATAGTGCCTAATTGTTGCATGATAGCTTGCAACGAGGTAGCCACATCATTGGCTTGATTTTGATCTCCCATTGTACCTACACACAAAGAAAAGTTAGTAATAAAAATCCCTCACAAGTGTGTGTGTGAATTACCTTTGTTGTGCTCTCGTGTTTGCACTCAACCTATGGATTGGCGATCCACTACTCTCTTAATGATCTCACAAGATTATGCCTTTTTCTAGCTTCAATAGGCCTAATAAGAGAAAATTATTAGAGTACTCCTTTCTTCTCGTGACCTACTTGAGGAACAAACAATTAAGAGCAATAACTTGAGTGAATCAAAAACAAAAAGTGATCTATACAATCCAAATAGCCTTTTGTTTCCCAAACTTGCTGCACAAAACACAATTAGCAACACAAATCAATCAATTCAATCAATTATAAACCCTAGTACCACTTAGATCCAATTTTGTACCACTTATCTCCAATAGGGTTTAAACCTGAAATCTTTCAAATTAGATCTCAATTCACAGCAAAAGCAACCCAAGAATCTCAAACAAACAATCAATTAGGGTTAGATGCAAACAATTGACTCAATTGCTCAAAACAAACCCTAATCCCCAAATTCCCAAATCAAGAACCCTAGTTCCTGGAAAAAATCGATTTCGATACAAATTTTTTTGATTTTTTTCAATATTTGTCCCAGAAAGATCACACTAAAAGAAGTCTAGATCTCAGATTTCCGAGCTCAAACGAAGCCAGAATAAATTTCACAAGATTCTGGTCGAAAATTTTTTATTTTTTTTCCTGATATTTTTCGATTAAACTACAAGGTATGAGGACTCCAAATCTGAATTTTCAAGTCGATTGGAGTTAAGATGAAACCACTATGAATTTTTGAATTTTCGGAATTTTTAGATCTAGAAAATTTGGAAAAACTTTGATGGATGAGATGGATGAAAAACTAGATGATAGATGAATATAAGGATAGATTTACCGTTTGAAGATGACAACCTATGCTCTGATTACCAATTGATACGAATCTAGTTGTTTTAAGATTCAAATCCACCCTTGTGGCCCGCCAAGAATCAACTTGAACAACTTTCAACTCTAGATGTGTATGTCAACAATCTCACCCAAGCAATCTTCTTCTTTCGTCGGCCTTAGACCTCTAATTAGACCTGCAATTGAACACCTAAGATTACAAGATTCACAAGCAATCACGTATCACAACTTAATTGTTTGCTAGGAATCTACAAGATTGAAGAACCCTAAGATTTGCTCAAACTAGAACAAAGAAGCTAAGATAATCAATTTGGGTAAAAACCTCAATTTTATTAATCAACTCAACTTGTGTTTACAAGAGAGGTTTGGTGCCTTTATATAGGCATAGGGGAAGACTAGATCTAGAAAATAAAACCTAATTTTCGTCCAAATATATGGTCTATGGTAAAACTAGTCCAAACCCAACTAGGAAAAGGAAATAAAGACATAATTAAACAAGGATTGGACTTAGTCAAACAAGACCCAACCCAAATAACATCCAAACTTAAAAATAAGCTAATCTAAGATAGAATTAAGCCCACAATGGCCAAATTACAACTCCAATGGCCATCGATTTCAAGTAGAGTACATAACTTGGAATCGATGGGAATATTCCTTTGGTGATGATCTCCATTGGGCTTCAAATGAACTCCAATGGCCTTTAACTCTTCAAGATGAACTCCAATGAGACTCAATAATGCTTCCTTGAACCTTTTAGCTCTTGCTCTTGTCATTGGACCTAATGGCATCTTCAATGGATCAAATGGCAATTTAGGCAATTCCAATGAGCTTGAAAGCTTCTCCAATGAGCTTGGAACCTTCTCCAATGAGCTTGGAACTTGCTCCAATGAACTTTGAACTTGCTCCAATGAACTCCTAGCATCTTCAAGCTTCTTCAAGCCTCCTTGCCGCATATGCTCATCCTCTCCATGATCTCCATTGAGCTCTTCAAGACCATGATGAGTCATTGGCGCATCAAGTAAGTTCATTCAAATGGCACTCCAGAGGTTGAGCAATAGTGGAGTAAATAAAGTATGGGTCAAAGCTCGTGATCGGAAATGGATGACAGTCATCAGGGGAAGACAGAATCTTCACTGGAAACAACAACCGATTAAGGAGGACATCGTGGAAATCAGCCAGAGGTTCAGAAGTATCAGATTCTTTAGGGGATTACATCCCTTAGCAAAGGAAACTAGATCACTTGCTAAAGGAGCTACCAGAACGAGGACAGCCCTCTCCTGGGCATAGTTGAACTTGTGTTATCTTAGTTTAATTACTTATAATTTTGGCTGTTAAAAAAAAAAACCTCCGAAATCACAAACTTTTTTATCTAAAAAAGGGATAAAAAAGAAAAGCATGACTTTAGAAAGCATGTGTTTTAAGCACAATTCATCTTTATAATTATAGGACATATTTATGCCCATGAATGTAAAATAATTGTGTTTGAAGGAAGTTGGAAACCATAATATAATTTTATAATGATGTTGACCACCAATATCATCCAACAAAGATTACTCTTTATAGTGCTTCAGTCATGTCATGCGCGCTTGGTTTGGTACGATAAGTAATGGATACCAAACCGGCATGTCATACTTCAACAAATATATCATGTCTTAATTATAGTTGTGCAGGATATTATTTTTTTTAGTGTAATAATTATTTAGTAAGTGTATAGTCTCTCCTTATATCTATTTGGATATTTATAATTTCCTCCTTTTTTTTTACACAAAATCTATCACAATAAATCTCTAATTTTAAGATTTATTATTTTGAGACTTGGTTTATAAAGTATGACTACAATTCTTAGTACGTTAATTTTTTTGGTTGAATTTATGTAGTACGTTAATTACTACTACTATATATGAAATTAATTTATTATTATGTTTTAATTGAAATTACTATGTTATTTAGTTAGTGACATATGACTTATGAGATATTATTCTAAATATCGACTAATTGGTTATCTCTAAAACAAAGAGAATTAGGTAATGGTGGCCATGGTCAAGCTAGCTATATCACTTAACAGAAGAAAATGAAGATATTCATACATACTTCTCCAAATTAGTTTTCCGACTTTATTGGCTATGATTAAAGGAATTACTAACCATAGGACCCGTGCTTTGCAATGGGGTTATGAAAGGAGGGAATAGTTAGATATGAACATATAGGTATATAGGTATTAGTCTGTAATGATAATTGATTTTGCATAATTTATCTTTTATGATTGATTCATTTTATAGCTTTTGTATAGGCTATGAACATCGAAAGTATAAAAAGGATATAAGTAAAATATTTAGTTGGTGTTTTTTAAGCTTAGCTAGTTTCTATAAATAATGATTATTTGTCATAAGTAGGGAGACTGAAACCACACTTTGAAAAAAAAAAAAAGAATTTTAGCACATTCTTATATTACATAAAAAGTCTGGACAAAAGAAAAAATATTACTAGATAAAAGATCATTTTTTTCTAGTTACAAATAAATAAAAAGACTTTACTAACATTAACACCAAAATTAATATGAATATAATCAATACCAACCAAATTAACTTAACCATAATTCAGCGAAATCAATGATTAAATTTATTACTAAATTTAGTTTTTGGACCTTCACTCATGTAATATAACACAAGTGAATCGGCCTGCGCTGTCGCGTCAGGCGGTCAGCAATCTACTTTTTTGAACATTTTTCTATTCGAATTAAATTGTTTGATACGTTAGAAATTTCGAAAATACTATGATTTTAAATGTGTTGCATCTTTAAAAGGCTATACTATTAACATTGAGCATATACCCTAAAGTTAGCAATAAATTAAAAATATTAGTTTGTACATGGACATGTGCAATAACTTCAATTTTGTCTCCTCTTCTAAAGTGTGTAGCACTTAAACAAAAACTAAGTTGACTCTCTTCTTCATATAGACATGAAAGGCCTGAAAAGAAGTTACAATTCTAGATAATTAAGAGAGATAGGATTTATTATAACATTTATGTGAAATGAAAGGATAATTACAAAAAAAGGCTCAAGGGCAAGAACTGGCTAGAAACTAAACTAGGGTTTTCTTAGTAATTTGGTAAGTGAGAAAAGACATAAAATGACAAAAAAAGTTCAAATGGAGCCTCCTTATCGATCCTCAAAAGGGGCCTTTGGTAAATTCCCTGGGTCTTTCAAATACTATTTTGTATATATATATATATGACATATATAATTTGATTAAATAATTGTAATAACCGACATTTAAACAACCTCAGTCGGACAAATGGACAGAAAATTATACAATATTAAATAGACCGGGAATCGAATTCAAAAAATTTCGGAAGCATTTTTTAGAACCAAAACATTAAAATTGGCTTCTGAGTTCTTCATGAAAGCTGTAGATCATGAAACCACATTTTAATAGACATTTGAATCACCTTAATCAGATAAATAGAATAAAAATTACAAAAATTAAAACTGAAACGTTAAATCGTCAAACCTATAATTTTAAAAGTTTAAATAGCATAAACATAAAAGTATGAAGATCATTTGATAAATAATCCAGCAAAAAAAATATTTGTTTATGAAGACCAAACATAAAAATTCCCTCTTGAACCCTCCACGAAACTCATTAATCAAATTCAGCTTTCAGACCTTTAACGAAAGTTTTAGATCACACAATAACCTTTTAGCCGACACTTGAACAGCCTCAATCGGACAAGTGGACTGAAAATTATACAATATTCGATAGACCGGCAATTGAAACCACAAAATTCCAAAAGCATTTTTCAGAATCAAAACAATAAAATTGGCTTTTGAGTACTTCATAAAAGTTGTAGATCATTAAATTACCTTTAAATAGACACTAGAATCACCTTGATCGGAAAAACTGAACAAAAAATAATAGAATTAAAGCCGAAATGTTAAATCGTCCAGCCCAGAATTTGTGAGGGATTAAATAACATAAAGCATAAAAGTATAGGGATCATTTGCTAAATATTCCAGAAAAAAAATTAGTTTATTGAGAGTGGGACTCACTAATAGTAACTTTTAATCAAATTTCCCAAAATGCCCTTGGTTATCAACCTAAATAGCGAAAAAACCAAGTATGAAAGTACTGAAATACCCCTGACAATTTATTCATGGGTGAATGTGATGCATCTTATAGCTGGACAAAAGGGTAATTTTATTTTCAACTTTAATAGATGCTATTATAGATATTGTACTAACATTATATACGAAACACAGAAGTTTATAGTTTATTTAATGTTCAAATCTAAATTCCAATCATGCATTTAAAAAGAAAAAAACGAAAGTCCCAAAAAGAAAAGTGTAAAATCATTTTATTTTATTTATATGTTAATGGAAAATTTAATAATGTACCAATTAGTTATTATTTGGTATATCGTCAGTGGAGTTTTTGGATTCTACGAGCAGGTTAATATGTTGACACTGTTTATACCTCAATTTACAATTGAGGATAAATTGGTCTTCAAATAAATATAATTAAGATGTGTGGTCAGGATTAGATCAAAAATCCTAGGTTTCTGCACCACCCTAGTTCTAATAGAATTAGGAAAATCTTATAATTAATTACAAGGGCTGAAATTTATTAATTATTAAATAAATAATAATTTTTTTCAGAATAATTATTATTAAAATTATCATCTATGCCGCCCCTACCTAGGAGAGTGGCAAAGAAAACCAAACAGAGGTAGTTTCCTTTAACATTGCTGTCTACTAGGGAGGCAAGCAGTAAAAAGGGAAGTTGCTTACCATCTACCCATCAGATGAAAAATACCTCATGGACTCAATAACAAGGCTCAAAGTCGTCTCCCACGTAGAGGAGAGGCCGCCCTCTTCCCTGAGGAGAAATATTTTTCTCTTCCTGCAGGAAGGATGCAGAGAGCTAAAGGTTGTCAGCAAGAGAAACTACCTAAGTGAGAGAGGCAAGAGATTTTCAACCTCACACCTCCTCAACATTGTCGACCTAACATAAGTGGAGAAATTGCCTAGCCCTTTACCCCTCCCCAGGAGGCAAAACTAGAACTTTGCATTTTGTTCAATTAAGGACAAAATCCTAAAATTGTCCAATTGAAGAGGCTAGAGACTGTGATTTCCACAAAGGAGCATACCATGATGATCCTTGAGCTATGTAGATCATCTTGGTAAACTTTCACCTTATTCTGACATCGGTGTAAAAACTTATGCCCGGTTTTCAGTTAAAAACATTTTGGGGAAAGAAACCAAGTTCACCATGAAGGAGAGCCCGAATTTACTTGGAATTTTTTGCATAGTCTTATGGAGATAATCTAAGCTTACTTGTGAAATTTTGGTTTATTCCGAGTTTGTTTGCAACTTTTGCATTCTTTTGACTTAAAGGACATGTGGCTTTCTCACCCCGGTTTTAGCCATTTTCTTAACTAATTGTTATTTTCATTATTTGAAGAGCTAAGTATGATTAAGTATGGATAATTTCGTGGCCTTAGTGTTCAAAGTCCAATTCATGATGTCAGTAGGCCACTACTTAGTTAAATTAGCTGATTTCAGCACAAAAGAAGCAACGAAGGCAAGCTGAAGTGTGATAGGAAGAAGGAAGAATTATTCATCAACCACCTAGGAGGAAGATTTCCATCCCCCATCCAAGAGTGTGACGCCCTGCCACCCTTTTCTTTCATCTACTCAGTAGTTGGAAGCAATCAGAAGAAGAAAGAAGCTTCACTACACCTTCTTGGAAGTTGTCATCTACCTAGGAGGAGGAATTCACCTTCTTCAGCAATACAAGCCCATTAGTTTCAAGGCCCATGCCGCCCCCTATATAAAGGAAGCCATTCCAAGGCTCCAGGGGATATCACTCATCCAAAAAACCAGCTCCTGAAGCTACAAAATTGCTCCGCGCAAAAAACCAAGCTCTGTGCTTATTTTCTCTCTAGCTCTGCGCCATTTTCCTCTTGTTCATCACGAGTTCTTACTCGTTCATCATATTTTTCTTGTTTAGATCCTGTCTCAGGACATCTAAACACTCTTTTAGTGTTTTTCTCTTGTTTCAATCTTGTCTCCGAACACAAAAACACTGTACACGTGTTTCTCTTTCATAAATAGCAATCAAATTGTTATTTTCTTTCAATTTCAATCCAAAAACAGATCTCACAGATCTGATCTAGTTAGATGAAGAAGAAGAAGAAGGCCCAGTTATGAAACAATCTGTTGTGGATCCAATGATTCAAATGCTCCGGTGTGACTTTGATCCAGTCCCCACAAATCGCTCTAATCTTTCAATCTGCTGCTCCGCACACCGGATCTAGTTTTTACAACCTCTTTGTCAATTTCATCAAATTGACTGGCACACCCCTATGCTGTCATAAAGGATTCTCTGCGAAACTCTAGCAAGAGATTTTTTGCGCAACATCTCTTTTTGGCATGCCCGATGGGACATGCAGCAAATTGCTCTCCCTCTTTGGCGTCCCCCTCTTTATTTTTCCTTTACATAGTCGGCGATCCCCGGCTCTCCTCCTCCTAGTCTCTCAGCAAGGTGTCCACCTCACTCAAAGGTCCACACCAACTTACTCTCCTCGAAGCTTGAAGCAGGACAAGATAGCATATCTCTCCTCCTCCAACGCCTCTAGGGTATATTTTCTCTATTTTTTTTTCTTTTCTTTTATTTTTCTAAGTTCTACTGAGTGGCAAACATGCCGCCTAAGGTTGATGAAGGGAAATCTAGTCATGGCATGCAAACCAGAAGCAAAGTCGTGGCTGATCCTTCACAGTTACCTTTAGGTTTTGATTCAAAGATCTTGCTGCAATATCTCACTGAAGCCATGAATGAAATTTCCTTGGCACATGAGCAGAGGATGCAGCAGCTTATAGGATTAATGGATCAGATGAATAGATCTCATGACCGACTTAAGGAGGCTAATGATTCTCCTAAGGAGCAGATGATTCAAGACCGAGAGAACATCCGGCCTCAAATTTGGTCAAGTGGAAGACAGACTCGGGGGGCAAATTCAACAAGTAGCCCAAGACCCGAGGCAAGTTAACCTCCATGCACTTTTCCCTCCACCCGTGGCGCCACATGTCCATAATGGTGCCCATCAGGTGAGAATTCCACCTCAAGTGGATGTGGTTGGTAATAACAACTTACCACCTCCTAGGGAAGGAGCAGTAAGGGGTGAGAATGAAGTTGATCTCATCCTGGGACATCAGGAAGCTGCAGATCACGCCCCTGACAATGTGGAAGAGGAAATGAACCCTGTTGGTCCTCGAGTTGTAGCCTACGTACCACCTCATGTGAGGAATGGTACTGGCAATGGCGCTAGGAATAGTCATCAACGCTATCCTGCTCCACGCCATCCACCTCAAGTTGCTGATGTACAAGGTCCAGTGAATCAGAACCACATCAGGGAAATGATTGAAGATATGATTGGCCTAGCCTACAGGAGAGTAGGCAGGCCATCTTTCCAGAAACCTTATCCTGAGGAGTATGATGAACTCTATCCTCTACCTCGTGCTGACAAGGTCCCTGACTTCACAAGCTTTTCTGGCACTTCAAGTGAGAAGACTACTCTGGAGCACATTGCTCGTTTTACTGTACAGTGTGGAGAAGCTAACTCTGGCTACCACAAGCTTCACCTGTTTCCTAACTCTGTCACTGGAGCAGCTTTTACTTGGTACATCAACGTACCACCCAACTCAGTAAGAACCTGGGAGGAGATGGAGAGGTTGTCCATACACAGTTCTATAGAACTGAACCTGAGGTCTCCATGGCTGACTTGTCACGCCTCTAACAAAAGAAAGGGGAGTCAGCTGAGGAGTACTTAGCTCGTTTCAAGAAGCTAAGGAATAGGTGCCGCACACCTCTCCATGAGATAGAGTTTGTGCGCTTAGCTCAAAATGGACTTGACATAAAACTTCGAAAGAAGTTCGAAGGAGTTGACTTCAGAGACTTCTTCGAGATGTCAACCAAGGTGACAAGGTATGAGACTCTCCTAAGGGACGAGAATGAAAGAGGAAGTTCATCGTATAGCACTTACTACCAAGAGCCAAACTTTGAACTTGGAGTTGCTGAGGTGAAGGCAGGTCAGCCCATTGAGTGTCCATGCCTGATAAAGGCAGGAGTCGGACACCCTCAGACCTAGGAGAGGTTTGCTGCTATGTACCAGAGACAAGCAGAGAAAAAACCTTATGATGGGAGCAATATTTATTCATTTGACACCTCAAAAACAAATGAAGTCTTTGATTTCCTACATAAGACTGGTATGATCAAGCTACCACCTAGACATGTCCTTCCTTCACCTAAGGACATCAAAGGGAGAGAGTACTGCAAGTACCATGACTCCTGAAGGCATCCAACCAACAACTGTACTGTGTTCAAGAACATAGTACAAGAAAAGATAGAAAAGGGAATCCTGAAGTTCCATGAAGCACCTAAGATGGACATGGGAGTTGATGAAAATCCTTTCCCAGCTCCTACACATGGTCACATTCAACCTCCCAAAGGATGGACAGTTGGCTAGTAGGAGAATGAGAAGGGATAAACAACTCCAAAGAGGGCAACTTTGGCTCCAAGTACCTCCTTGGTAGCCAACCCTCAACACGAAGGTAAGTTTTATCACCACTCTGCTAAAGCCAAGAAGTTGGTTGATAAAGCTAAGTCTAAGACTCTGGGTGTTCATTCAGATCAGCCTTGGTATCCAAACACGGCCCCTGACAGGCTTAGGGCACTAAGGAGGAAGTTGGAACTTTTCTCATCTAAAGATGAGGAAGAACTTGTGGAGCATCCTGATTCTTCTTCTAAGAAGAAGGTTCAAAGGAAGTTGGAATTTTCATAAAAAACGCCACTCCAGAAGAAGGAAAAAAGCAAGGCAAAACACACTCCTAACTCGGGGGGCAAGCCAGAAGCTTCTCTTCCTCCTCCTAAGCAGAGCAAATGGAATATGGAGAATCATCATCAAAAATGGCGCCATCTTCCCCTTATCCCCACTCATCTACTCATCACAAGGTGTAGAAATCTTCCAAAAGAGGACACGATCAACAACCACAAGTTGAGACTCATTCTAAGTCTTACTCGAAGAGGACTAAGCATGAGATCAGACCATGGTTGGATCACAAGAAGGAAGAATATCGCCATGCAGCTGTGAGGAAGGAGATGAAGCTGAGAAATGACCATGTACGACCAAGAATGGTCAAGCCACCATCAAACAGTCAGAAGGGTGTGTGGCGAAGAGTTCAACATCCCAAGCATCAAAAGAATAGAAAAACTTGGAGAAGACGGGAACTTCGAAAAAGAGCAAAAGCTCGAAGTGAAGAAGTACTTGACGCCATGCAAGTTGATGAGAGTGGAAATGAACCTTCAAAGGAGTCACCACCTATCAACGAAATGGATGTATCCCTTATGGACCTAGCAGACATGGGAATGAAGTTGTGCAAGGAGAAGATCCATTCTGAAGAAGCAAAGCTCAAAGCAAAAGCAGTCGAGCTAAGTAAGAAGGAAGTTGAACTCCAAGATCGATGGCAAGCCTTAATTGACATAGTCTATGGCAATGAAGATTATTCTTGCCAAGAACTAACAGATAAGAGCGCCATCAATGAGGAAGCAGTCCTTGCATATAGAAGGCTAGCCATGAGAGCATTTGCCATAGGAGATGAAGATGGAGATGATGATGACTTTGAAATCTGTAGTATTGACAATGACTCATACTACAATAAATTTCCTTACGAAACTCTATCAAGAAGACTTGAAGACTGGTCACCACATGAGGCCACTCAAGATTTACTCCACATCTCAAAGAACATGCCACCATGGCAAATATCAATTTTGCTTGAGAAAGCAAAGTTAGATAAGGAGAGGAAAGAGTTTGAAGCTGAAAGGATATAAGATATCAAATCTGAAAACGTTCTCTTCGAAAGACAAGAAGCCATTGATGTTGCTCGACAACTCCTTAGGAGGGTCATCATCGAAGTACTCAACATGAAGGTAGACAAGACCCCAGGAGACCAAGAAGACAGTTTATGGAATCCACACTGGGAGGATAATGACGCCACCAACATGGAGGATGCCATACCAACTCCATCTAATCCAAACATATGTGATGAGAGTTTGGGAGAAAAGTCTGATGCCATGAGTGAAGAGGAAACGTTAGCTGCTGAGGACTTTGACAACAAATCTATTGATTCAATGGGCTTTGGACAGTTCATGGTTAATCTTAACCATACTATTCTCACTCTACCATGTACATTTGCTACTAAGCTAAAGGAGCGAGTGGAATCATTTGAACCACCCTCTCATCAGGAGAGTGAAGATGTCATTGAGATCCTTTCAGGAAAGGAAAAAGACTCGGGGGGCAACAACTCAGATGATGCCAAAGCCATGATCTTCACCAAACCAGATGAAACAAACACTTGCCACATCAAGCCTTTGTATATCAAGGCACATGTTGATGGCATCCCAATCAACAGTGTACTTGTCGATAATGGTGCAATGGTGAATCTTATTCCCTACTCATCATTAAAAAAGCTTGGCAAGTGCATTGATGACTTGATCAAGTCAGAAGTCACTGTAAGTGATTTCTCTAGCGCCATCAAGAAGACGAGAGGCATACTACCTGCCCAGCTGACCCTTGGGTAAAAAACGTCCCTTTCTTCCATCTTTGTAGTTGATTCCTCATCAACTTACAACATGCTACGTGGTAGAGATTGGATTCACTCTAACTGGTGTGTCCCATCATCTTTACACCAACTACTGATGTTTTGGAATGGCACTGAAGTTGAAGTGGTCAAGGCAGACAATAGATCATTCAAATTTGAATTCAATGCAGTAAATGTGAGGTTCTATGATGGAACCACTGGACCTATCAGGTTCATGGGCCAGGACAAGTATGGCTGGCCATACCCTATCATCTCCACTGGAGAAGTCAAACAAGAAGCCTTGAAAGAGGTTATGGAAAATCTTGTGCGGCATGACGCTTTGATCCCCTTCAAGCCGCTTCCATGTGTTCCTATCATATAGGAGGTCCCATGAGTACGCAACCTAGAGAGATTGTGTTGGCCAACGACATCTTGAAAAAGTGGTCGACTTTGGCCTTAGAAATGAAGCTCTAAAGCTTAGAGGACTCAGCCGCCCCATCAGCTGATGCGGCCTATCAAAGTATAGAAGACATACAAGATGAGATCACCATGGAAGAGCTTGACCGTGCTCCCATGAAACTAGATGATCTCAAGGCTAAGGTACAGGATCCTTTACTTGAAGTGAATCTCGGTACTGAAGAAGAGCCTAGGCCGACTTACATAAGTCAATTATTAGCCGAAGAAGACAAGCCATGCTTTGTAGCCTTATTAAAGGAGTACAAAGATTGTTTCACATGGAACTATGAAGAAATGCCTGGCTTAAGTCGTGACTTGGTGGAGCATCGCCTACCAATCATCGAAGGATACCGTCCCTATCAACAACCTCCTAGAAGGATGGCAAATGATGTCATCCTTAAAGTTAAAGAGGAAGTTGAAAGGCTCCTTAAAGCAGGATTCATCCGTACCGCAAGGTATGTAGAATGGATTTCAAACATAGTTCCTGTAGTAAAAAAGAACGATAAAATCAGGGTGTGTGTTGACTTTCGTAACTTGAATTCAGCCACCCCTAAAGATGAATATCCCATGCCTGTTGCAGACTTGCTGGTAGATGGAGCCGCCCAACATCGAGTGTTATCCTTCATGGATGGACACAGTGGCTACAACCAGATCTACATAGCAGAGGAGGATGTTCCAAAGATAGCTTTTCGCTGTCCAGGTGCAATCGGTACTTTCGAGTGGGTAGTCATGCCCTTTGGACTCAAAAAGGCCGGTGCAACGTACCAAAGAGCCATGAATGCCATCTTCCATGACATGATTGGAAAATTCATGGAGGTATACATAGATGATGTTGTGGTTAAGTCACACAACCACCTTGACCACATTAATCACCTAAGGCGCTCATTTGAAAGAATGAGGCAACATGGCTTGAAAATTATTCCATTGAAATGTGCTTTTGGTGTTGGTGCAGGTAACTTCCTTGGATTTTTAGTTCATCAACGAGGCATCGAGATAGACTAAAACAAGGCAAGAGGTATCATACAGGCAAAACCGCCCACTTCTAAGAAAAAGCTCCAATGTTTCCTTTGACAAGTCAACTTCTTGAGAAGATTCATTTCCAACACTGCTGGTAAGACCAAGGCGTTCTCACCACTGTTGAAGTTGAAAGACAAGGAAGAATTTCAATGGAATGACGAATAGCAAGAAGCTTTTGAGGCTATCAAGAAGTACTTAGCTTCGCCTCCTGTCTCAGTTCCTCCTAAGAAGAATAAAACCTTGTACCTATATGTTGCAGCCACTGCATCTTCTATAGGATGTTTGTTGGCTCAGGGATTAAGAAAAGGGAAGGAACAAGCAGTGTACTACTTAAGTAGGACTCTTCCTGATGTAGAAACCAGATATAGTCCTATTGAGAAGCTATGTTTGTCACTCTACTTTGCAGCAATAAAACTTAGACATTACATGCTCTTCTTCGATGTCTGTGTTTATTGCTAAAACTGATGTAATAAAATACATGTTATCTCGGCCCCTCCTTAAAGGCCGATTAGGCAAATGGTGCCTAGCACTCTCTGAGTTCAGCTTCAAGTATATACCTCAGAAGGTAGTGAAAGGGCAAGCTATTGCTGACTTCCTAGCCGACCACCCATGCTTGGAATCAGGAGAGGAATTTGAAGACACGACCTTTGTCATGGAGGTATCCTTAATACCATGGGTATTTGAGTTTGATAGTTCTAGCATTGCTAACTCAGCAGGTGCAGGAATTGTAATCACCTCCCCTGATGATGATTATACCATGATGTCATTCCACTTAGACTTTGATTATACTAACAATCAAGCTGAGTATGAGGCACTTATCATTGGTTTAGAGTTGCTCAAGGAGATGCGAGTATCCACAGTACACATCAAAGGTGATTCTCTATTGGTAATTAACCAACTTACTAGAGAATTCAATTGCACAAGTCCATCATTGTTATCCTACTATGCAGTGGCAGTGCAATTGTTAGAAAAGTTTGATGATGTACGAGTAGAACATGTCCCCAGGCATAAAAACGAATTTGCAAATGTTGTTGCACGACTTTCATCTGCCTTACATTCCAAGATGATATTTGGAAAAAGGTGGTGAATGTTGAAAGGAGGAGCATGCCTTCAACATTTACTAGGGACAATGTGTTTGAAGTGTAGAACATAGTACACAGACTTGATGATTGACGCCAGCCATTCCTAGATTTCCTTCAAAATCCATCAATAAGGGTTAGTAGAAGGATAAGGACTTTGGTTGTGCACTATACTGTCTTAGCTGATGAGTTATACCGAAAAGACTTGGACGGATCTTTGATGAGATGTCTAGATCATGAAGAAGCTAAGAAAGTCATCAAGGATGTACACGAAGGCTTATGTGGTGCACATCAAGCTGGAAGGAAGATGAGATGGCTAATACGCCGTCATGGCTTCTATTGGCCAACCATCATGAAAGACTGCATGGAAGTTGCCAAAGGTTGCCAAGCTTGTCAAAAGTATGGCCCAATTTGGAGACTTCCATCAGAAGAGCTACACTCTATAATAAAGCCTTGGCCATTCAGAGGATGGGCAATTGATCTTATTGGAAAGATTTACCCACTAGCCAAGGGAGGTGTTTGCTTTATTATAGTTGCCACAGATTACTTCACCAAGTGGATGGAGGCAAAAGCTCTGAATGGCATAGCTCATAATGACATCAAGAAATTCATCAAGGAACACATCATCTATCGCTTTGGAATTCCAGAAACTCTCACTACCGATCAGGGCACTAACTTTGATGGTGAGATCACAAGGAGTTTGGAAATAAAATTTGGCCTAAAATTCACTAAGTCCACGCTATACTATGCATAGGCTAATGGACAGGCCGAAGCTTCTAACAAGGTGATGATAGGCATCATAAAGAAGATGATAAAAGACAAACCTGGTAAATGGGATAGCGTCTTGCCTAAGGCTCTGTGGGCATATCGAATGTCACAACGCTCAAGTACTGGTGTGTGTCCATTTAGCCTCACCTATGGTCATGATGCGATGGTTCCTATGGAACTTTTGGCTAAGTCAGCCAAAGTTGCATTTCAAAATAACTTGCAGTGGTATGACTACAATAATGCCATGATGATTGAGCTTGAAGACCTTGATTCTGAAAGATTGGATGCTTTGAATCACTTACAAACACAGAAAAAGAAGGCAGAAAGGAGTTATAATAAGAAAGTTCGTCGACGAAGTTTCATCGAAGGAGAACTAGTATTGAAAGCTTTCTTGCCTCTTGGCTCTAAGAAACGTGGAAAGTGGTCTCCTAAGTGGGAAGGACCATTCCGTATCAAGAAAGTACTTAAGAATGGTGCCTACTGGTTAGAGACTGAAGATGGTGATTCCCATATGAAGTTCATCAATGGGCGCTACTTGAAGAAGTACTATCCAACTGCATGGGAGGCAAAGTCTGATCCAAATCCTGAGTTTGACATGGAAGAGAAGTTAGACAGTGTGGCTATGACTCAACTCACAGTCACATGCTTCACCAAAGTATGAAACTTACACGCTTCGTGGACTTAGCCACCCCAATTGCGTTCTTGTGGCTTTAAAATAAAAAACAAATATTTTTTTTTACTTATGAAGTAATAAAAATTTCAAATTTTGCCAATAACAGTAGTGTGTGGCGAAAATTGGAAGAAAAAGAAGAAAATTCCATCACTAAAATTTTACACGTCTTGTGGAATTTAAAATTTTCAAAAATTTGGCCTTAGTTAAAAAGGGAGGCCGAATTTCTCAAGTAATTTTTGGGTTTATTGCCGAAAATTTCTAAGTATTATTGGCAATTTAAATTCCAAAATAAAATCTAAGTATTTAATCTTTGTGGTTTTGGTCATAAGACCAAAAGGTTAAATTGACAAAGGATTTTGTCTAAATTAGATGGCTAAAATAAATAAAGGCCACTAATATTAAAGTTGGCTAAAAATTCATTGCCACCAATTCAAAATAAACACTCAACTTGTTTGAAGATTGAAAATAAAAACAAAATTCTAAAGTCACTCTCCTTATATCTCCTCTTCAGCAGTCTCATGGGGAAAGGTCTTAGGAAGAAGTGATCTCCATACTTCAAACTCTCTATCCATGTTATCCAACAAAGCTCTGAAGAAATCTCTCTCAGCAACAGCAGCTAGGTAATCATCTTTCTCCTTGAAAAGGATGTTGGCCTCGCAATAGATTTCTTCACACTTCTGATTGGAAGGTACCTCACGCTTCTTGGCAAGTTTGGCTTTCTCAAGCTGAAGAGCTTTCACCTTTGCCAGGTGGTCATTGATTTCATCATCAATAGCCAATTCCCTCTCAAAAGGCGCCACAAAATGGTATAAGGCCATGGCCTTGTCATCCAAGGACCTTTGGCGTGCCTTGTACCTTTTCTGCTTCTCATTAAATTGATCATAGTAGCTCTGAGTTTGATTATACCTTGTGAGGAAAGCATCAAACAATCTTGGAAAATATTTCCAGAATTGAGCTTCATCATCATCAATTTCAAGAGAACATGACCAGGTCTGAGCATGAGAATAGATGACTTCCTTCTAGGTAGGAAAAATGGTTGCATCCGCTTTCAAAGTAAACTTGCAAAGTTCGTCATAAGCTTCTTTCAGCTTTGCGTCAGAGAGAACCTCAGTAACATCTCCATAGGAGACTTCATGATCCATTGGCAAGAGCTTGGAAGTGTATTCCTTAAGGACTTTGCATCTTTGGAGGAGAGGGCGTCAGCCAGGACAAGAGGGAGTATCGAAGATGGAGTTGTCATTGAAACAAGAGATGCGGCAATAGGAAGAGAATTTTCAATTTCTACATTCCTATCTGCTGCCTCACTGACCAGAATATGCATAGACATCGGAGGAATGGTTCCAGTGGTAGCCTCAGAACATACTCCATGTGGATTGGAAACTATATTTTCCAAATCATTCATGAAATCACTTCCACCTGTTTGCCCTGAAAAATCTATGTCACCCAAAGAGAAATTGTCATCAAGAAGGAGAGTTGTGGCCATATCAAGGGTCGAACCCGTTCATGAAGAAGGGATATCTCCTTGGTCCACGTAGGTGACATGGTTAAGTGAAACGTCTGGGAAGTAGGTGGGAGAAGCCCCATCCTGTGGTTCACTTGTGGCCTTCTGAGGAGGTGCATTCTGACTACTGGGTTCAGGGTGAGATACTTCCATCAAGTCGCCAGAAGTAAAGCCATCAGACTTCGTAATAGCTTTCTTCTTCTTCGAAGTAGAAGGTTCTGAAGAATCTTTCTCACGAGAAGGAGCAGCACGTTTCTGTATTGCTTGCTTTGCCATTTTGTTGGCATCCCTCTTAGGAGGCGCGAAAGCATAACCTGAAAGGAGAAAGTTAGTAAAAAACTTAAACTATAAATCAAAGTTTAAGTAACAGAAATTACCAGGTGGAAAGTGAAGTCTTGCAGCAATGTGAGAGATATCTTCACTACCAATTTTCCTCCATATCTCTAACCACCAAGTAACGAAATTTGGAGTGGCCTCAGATACAAAAGGAGGAATGATGAACTCAGCCTCTTGCCTTTGTTTTTCAGCAAACTCGTGACATCTTACAAAGAAAGCTTTTTCAAGAACCCAGGGTCTTATATGACAACACTTGTTTCTTGAAAAGTGGGGAGGTGAAGGAATTTGCTGTGTGAATCCAAGTTGTCTACCTAGTAGAGGGGGACAATATGTCTCAAACCCAGGTTTGACTCTCCCATCTACTTCAACGCCAAAACAGAGGTCAATAGGCAGGCAGAAGTTTCTGCATGCTTGTTTCACAACATCCGCACTCTCGTTGGAAGACGATTCTTGGAACCATGAAGGGACAAATTGCCGCCGAGAGTATAGGTAGAACTCTTGATCTTTCAGATTCCATAAGGAATGGAAGACATTGTTCACATTGTTGTTGATATGAACAAGTCCACCGTACAGATCACCATAGCATCGAGTGATGAGGGTAGCTGCATGACGAGCAGGAGATAACTAAGGAAAATACATCCAAGCCCATACTTGAAAAATCCACAAAGGACTATGAATACCTTTGTCAACACTCTGAGTGATGTGGTAAAGCCACGATAAAGGGTCCCCAACACAAACTGACCAAAAGCTAATCTATTCCCTGAGTCCATGAGCTTAGCAAGGTAGGCACGTGAAGGAGGAGAAACAACAAACTTGCAGATCAAGCAGAGCATGAAGGCCGTGATCTCTCTAGCCTCGAGGGGGGCATAGGTCGGCTTTGCATACTCAAAGATAAACTTTTTGAAGTAGAGTTTGTCACTAAAAGGACTGGAGTAAAGAAAATCCTCAGCTTCATCAAGGGAAGTGGCGCAGGAAACCCATTCGCCATCTACAGGGAGGCCCGTGATCGCTGCTATGTCAAGGAGAGTTACTGACATTGGCCCACATGGGAGATGGAAGTAATTCCAACACCTATTCCAAAAGGAACTAAGAGCAGCAAGTAAGGCACCATCATAGGAGAATTCTTGCTTTGATAACAAGACAAATGATAATAAGTCTTGTTCACGTAATTTTTCGTCGCGATGCATGACTATTCGATCCACCCAAGTAGACCACTTCGTTGGACAATAGGCCCATGACTGGTTTTGTTAACCCACTTGCGGACATCATAGTCATATCCTTGAAGAGGAAGCAGGCCACCTCGATGTAGAGGAAAGAAGCCATTCATCTCAGCTGAAGGAAAACCAGTGAAAAAAGGGGCAATAGCATCTCTAGGAAACTCAATCTCGTGATAAGACTTAGTGACAAGTCTCTTCACAAGATCAAGAGTTCTCTCCTCTTCAGAAGATGCTACAAGTTCTCCTATAAAAATTAACAAAGTTTTTACCAGCTTAAAATTATTCCATAATTTTATTTTTTGGCAAAAGTGTTTATTATGGTTGCCAAAAATAATTGTGTTAATATTTTTAAGAAAATTAAATTAATTTTGGCCTTAAAATTATACAAGGCCGAAAACACTAATTTACATGCCATACAAGTTGTAATTTTTACAACTAAGGCAATGGCATGCTAAATTTCAAAGTTTTGGTAAAATTAAGTTTCATACTTGTGAAATTCAACTTAATTATGCCTAAACCTAATATTTAAATTTTGGCTAAGTGAACCAATTAAGCCAAAATTAATAAAAATACAAGTGGATCGGCCCGCGCTGGCGCGTCGGGCGTTCAGAAATCTACTTGTTTAAACAATTTCCTATTCGAATTAAATTGTTTGATGCGTAGGAAAATTCGAAAGTACTATGATTTTAATTGTGTTGCATCTTTAAAAGGCTATATTATTAACATTGAGCATATGCCCAAAAGTTAGCAATAAATAGTAACAATTAGTTTGTACATGGACAGATGCAATAGTTTCAATTTTGTTTCCTCCTTTAAAGTGTGTAGCACTTAAAACAAAAACTAAGTTTACTCTCTTCTTCATATGGACATTTAGAAATTGTTATTAGTTGTTTGATAAGACATTGCATTATTGGAAACAAATGGTTTGTAGTCTCTTAAGAATTAACAAATTGCATCTTTAGCTAAGTTAACATTATTGAAAAACAATTCAATAACTTGATGATTAACCATCTTCGGTTTTGTTATCAAATTAAAATAAACCCTATTTGTTATGTTTTTGGGTTGGCCAATAAGTCCATTTGTGTTTCTAAAAACAGTCTTGTCTATAATGGACTGATCATATCATCAGTATACGATTTAACTTTAATTTTTACTTAGAAATTTTATATCAGAGCTTTCAAACGTTTATGCTGCTAACCCACTAATGTTACAATTCTAAATTGTAATTCATGGGTTGAATAGCATTAATAGACATCGTTAAAAAGGGCTCCCACACAACATAGGCCTTAGCTAAGTCTTGAAAATTCTCTGTAAATTAAGAAATACTCAATTCAAATCATAGAAAATTCTTTGTAAATTAAGAAATACTCAACTCAAATCCTGATCCTTAGCTATCTTATCTAACAACTTTGTTCTAACTTAAAAGAAAATATTATTTATTTTGTAGAATAATTAAGTAGAGATAGGGGGGATAGGATTTATTATAACATTTGTTGTGTGAAAGAATAATTAAGTAGAGATAGGGGGGATAGGATTTATTATAACATTATTGTGTGAAAGGAAACGGATAATTACAAAAAAAGGCTCAAGGGCAAGAGCTGGCTAGAAACTAACTTAGGGTCTTCTTAGTAATTTGGCAAATGAGAAAAGACAGAAAGGGACAAAAAAATTCAAATGGAGCCTCCTCATCGATCCTCAAAAGGGGCGTTTAGTAATTTTATTGGGTGTTTCAAATAATATGTAGTATATATATATATATACCCTAAATCTAATAGCATGCCGCCCAAATTGCAAAAATTGCAATTAAGGCCGCGGCATGCTAGGGTTTTTATTAGTCATCAAATTGGGTTCTATACTTATGAAATTTAGCTTAATTTCATATGTTTAAGGCCTGATTTAATGTTAATTATTGGCTAAAATTATCAATTTGGCCAAAACCCTAAACTTATGGGTATAATTGAGTGCCGCCCAAATTGCAATTTGCGTAATTTAGGCCGCGGCACTCTAGGGTTTTCTAATCCTTCAAATTAAGGTTTGTATCTATGTAATTCAACCTAATTTGATGCAATTTGATTAACCTAACCCCCTGAATTTTTGGCCAATTTTATCAATTTGGCCGAAAACCCAAAATTCTAAAACCCTAAGGACCTAATTGCATAAGCCGCCCAAAATCTCAATTTCTTCAATTGGGTGTCGCGGCATGCTAGGGTTTTTGTCCTTAACCAATCAGGTTTAGGGATTCATCCAATCCTAGCCTAATTTCATAAGGAATACATCAAGGCCTAATCCAATTTGGCTAATTCAAAGTCCTAAGCCTAGTAGGATTTGTAATTTTAGCCAATTAAGGCCGAATTGTAAGCCTAGGGTTTGGAAATTTCAAGTCGACAAAAGCAGCCCCTATGTCGACCTAATTGACATGATTTCATGCCATGTAATCCTCAATTATGTGCAGCAACATGTTCATCTAAAGATCTATGGCAAAGACTAAGTCCTAGTCCTAAAACTATGTAGTTTTTACAAAGGATTTTTTGCCAATTTCTTCCCCAAATTGATTTGATTTCTAAATCAAATTTTTCCTCAAAATTCCAGCAGCCATATTACACAAAATTCATCATCAAAATCGACCTAAACATGGTAAATTATGCTAGGGTTGGCGGCATAAAGGAAATTGATGAACTTAAGTGCAAAAATCAAAAGTTCATGAAGCAATTACCTTGATTTTGTGCCGATTTGGGATCAACCACCATGGACTTGAGCTTTGGCCTTGCTTGAGTCAAATTGGGGCTGCCATCAAGGAAGTTTGATCCAAATTGCTTGATCCTTGCCATGGATTTGAAAGCCTCCAAGAACAAGGAGCCACGGCTTGAATTGCTTGGCATAGGAGAAGGTTTTTGTTGATGATTCTTGTTGTTACCTTGATCTTTGAAAGCCATTGGAGCTTGAAAAAGTTTATGTATTTTTCAGCAAAGTATGGTTCCAAAGGGGGGTGTCGACATTGGCTAGGAATGTAAGAGGAATATTTTGGCCCAAGACCAATTTCCTTATATACAAGCTCAAATCCTTTTTAATTCAAGGACTTAAGCTTGGGGGGCATTGTTTATACCTCAATTTACAATTGAGGGTAAATTAGTCTTAACATAAATATAATTAAGATGTGTGGTCAGAATTAGATCAAATATCCTAAAGAAACTTGGTTTCTGCACCACCCTAGTTCTAATAGAATTAGGAAAACTTATAATTAATTACAAGGGCTGAAATTTATTAATTATTAAATAAATAATAATTATTTTTCAGAATAATGAATATTAAAATTATCATTTATGCTGCCCCTACCTAGGAGAGTGGCAAAGAAAATCAAACAGAGGCAATTTCCTTTAATATTGCTGTCTACTAGAGAGGCAAACAGTAAAAAGGGAAGTTGCTTACCATCTACCCATGAGATGAAAAATACCTCATGGACTCAATAACAAGGCCCAAAGTCGTCTCCCATGTAGAGGAGAGGCCGCCCTCTTCCCTAAGGAGAGATATTTTTCTCTTCCTACAGGAAGGAATTCTCAAACTGCAGGAAGGAGGCAGAGAGCTAAAGTTTGTCAGCAAGAGAAACAACTACCAACGTGAGAGAGGCATGAGATTTTCAACCTCACACCTCCTCAACATAGTCGACCTAAGATAAGTGGAGAAATTGCCTAGCCCTTTTCCCCTCCCCGGGAGGCAAAACTACAACATTGCATTTTGTTCAATTAATGACAAAATACTAAAATTGTTCAATTGAAGAGGCTAGAGGCTATTATTTCCACCAAGGAGCATACCATGATGATCCTTGAGCTTTGTAGACATCGGTGTAAAAACTTATGCCCGGTTTTCAGTTAAGGATATTTTGGGGAATGAAACCAAGTTCACCATGAAGGAGAGCCCGAATTTACTTGGAATTTTTTCCATAGTCTTATGGAGATAATCTAAGCTTACTGGTGAAATTTTGGTTTATTCCGAGTTCGTTTGCAACTTTTGCATTCTTTTCAGTTAAGGACATGTGGCTTTCTCACCCCGGTTTAAGCCATTTTCTTAACTAATTGTTATTTTCATGATTTGAAGAGCTAAGTATGGATAATTTCGTGGCCTTAGTGTTTAAAGTCCAATTCATGATGTCAGTAGGCCACTACTTAGTTAAATTAGCTGATTTCAGCACAAAAGAAGCAACGAAGGCAAGCTAAAGTGTGATAGGAAGAATGAAGAATTATTCATCAACCACCCAGGAGGAAGATTTCCATCCCCCATCCAAGAGTGTAACGCCCTGCCACCCTTTTCTTTCATCTCCTCAGTAGTTGGAAACAATCAGAAGAAGAAAGAAGCTTCACTGCACCTTCCTGAAAGTTATCATCTACCTAGGAGGAGGAATTCACCTTCTTCAGCAAGTCAAGCCCATTAGCTTCAAGGCCCATGTCACACCCTTATAAAGAAAGCCATTCCAAGGCTTCAGGGGGATATCACTCATCCAAAAAACCAGCTTTTGAAGCTACAAACTTGCTCCGCGCAAAAAACTAAGCTCTGTGCTTATTTTCTCTCTGGCTTTGAGCCATTTTCCTCTTGTTCATCAAGAGTTCTTACTCGTTCATCATATTTTTCTTGTTTAGATCCTGTCTCAGGAGATCCAAACACTCTTTTAGTGTTTTTCTCTTGTTTCAATCTTGTCTCTGAACACAAAAACACAGTACACATGTTTCTCTTTCATAAATAGCAATCAAGTTGTTATTTTCTTTCAATTTCAATCCAAAAACAGATCTCCCAAATCTTATCCAGTTAGAGGAAGAAGAAGAAGGCCCAGTTATGAAGAACAATCTGTTGTGGATCCAATGATTTAAATGCTCCGGTGTGACTTTGATCCAATCCCCACAAATCGCTCTGATCTTTCAATCTGCTGCTCCGCGCACCAGATCTAGTTTTTACAACCTCTTTGTCAATTTCAGCAAATTGACTGGCACGCCTCTATACTGTCATAAAGGATTCTCCGCGAAAACTCTAGCAAGAGATTTTTGGTGCAACAGACACGTACCCCTTTTCATAATTAATTAAATATTAAAATATATTCCCTAAGCCGACACATGTCAACTCTTAAACCTCGCATTTGCAGTATGCTAAACGATCCACTGATGGTGGATAAGATAATTTTCCAAGTAAATAAAAATAATGATGATAAGTAATCTTGTCAAATACTGGAATTAACATTATTGTTTAACGTAAAAGAGTTATTATAAGTAATGACTTTTGAGTCCAAAACTCAAAATTACCCAACACATCATAACGACTCCTGTTTTAGGATGCCCTAATAATATAATACAAGTAGGGCGGCCTGCGCTTGCGCTTTGCGCTGTAGGCATCTTCTTATTATGCCTATATTTTTTGTAGTTATTTGAGTCGGTTAGTAAGAAGACATTGTATTGGTTGTAAGTTCATCAGTTAGGAGAAACTTATACATCGAAACAAATAATTCGCATATATAAAGCAAAAGACATGGCTTCTTTTTCATTCTAAAAGTTCATTACCTAAATTATACTACATCTCTAGGTAATTTATCAAAATAAAGCTAATATTATACTCCTCCATCTCTAGGTAATTCATCAAAATAAAGCTAATATTAACTGTTGCTTGAAATGTATGTTGATCATCTAAACAAACATAATATGCTGCGGTCTTTTTATAATCTTGATTGCAATTGTTAAATTAATGAACTCGGTTAGGTGGAAGAATTTGGCTTCTACATAAGAAAGGCCTATTTTTATGTAGTCAAGGAACATGTATAGTTGCCGTAGGAAAATTGAATTAGTTGAAAACATTTGCAAGAGCATATGTAATTTACACAATTTATTACAAAATTACTGTACTTATCATTGACTAACTGTGTTCTTGGAAAGGTAGAAATATACTAAACGTAAGCAACTAATAGAATCCTTAATAAAAAGGAAGCTGAATGTTAAATAAAAGAACAAACTTTTTGTAAAATAAAAGAGGAATAAGGAAATGTTAAATTTAAGTATCAAATAATATAATCAACAAATAAATCTAGATTTACCTCAAAACGTTACGGTGAGAAGTGGAACTCACCTCTTCAGGCTATGCCATCCTAAGATGCTGCTAAATTAAATGGAAGGATCTTATCAATGTCCACCTGGAAATTTTGATATACCGAACGGAGTTCAGGTGAAACCAATTCGCAAAAATGGTAAGAAAGAAGAAACCCACCTAAATAAAAATGAAGACGAAAGGAAAACAGAATTGGAATGTCAATAGTTTACCCATGAATCATCCATTATTGCAGATACATTCATAGCACCAATCCTTTGTAATTCCGGCAGAGGAGTCGAACAAGTAAATCCTAATATCCACAGACAATTAATATGTAATTAAAACACACTTAATCATAAATATTTGTTAACTTAGTTTAAAATTACTTTTAAAACCAAACACACTCAATACACACTACAACAATCATAAGGTTTGTTGGGTAATTAACCAAACGAGAAAAGACGAAATGGGCGAAAAGGTTATCCCTCATCGAATGTTAAAGGGGGGCTTTAGTAAATTTCAAGTGAGAAAAGATCAAAACGGGACAATAAGATCTCTCCACATTTAAAGTTGATGAGAGCCTTTAGTAAATTCCATAATCGGTTCAAATAATATATAATACATTTTGATTAACGACTTGAAAGGTTGAAACTCGAGTGACCTCATGAACAAAACAATATAACTTGATCTGATCATAAGACCCGTATCAATAGTACTTGAAACTGGCTTTCGCACAATTGCCACCTATAGGCCTTTAGTTGATAAATCAGAATTTGACATCCGAACTAACTAGTTAAACTAATTAACAAATAAGTAAATCGATAAAATATGAATCTTATACCGAGCTTAGTAAAATCAGCCTTGAATTCAAACTAGTTAATATTGGGCTTATTGCTCAAAAAGACTCCTGAAATTACACAAAACAGGCAAATAAGCTCCTAAACTCTAATTGCAGCCAAATAAGCCCATGAACTCTTAAAAAGGCCAAATAAGCCCTTTTCTGACGGTTAAATGCTGAAATAAGGACTAAATGTTTTAAGATTTTCTCAAATAAGGATCAAAATACACAATTTCAACAAATTAAAATACATACTTAATATTCTTTTTACAAATTGGATACAATATAAGTTAATACTAGTGTGCGAGATATATATAAACTGAAAAAAGCACACGATAATTTTATATCATATTACGTTTAATGAATCTATTTTGATTTAAGGATAATTTTACATTCCGTAAACATTTACATATGCAAGAGTTCAAAAAATATTTAATCTTATTGTGTTTCACAAGTTAAAGGAAAGCAAAAGGTTCAAGGTAGCTAACAACATTAAGTCTTATAATAAGGGGGAGATTATTATAAAGTTAATGATAACCATAAAAAGGAAGACTTTTCTTATAAAGGAGGTCATGTTTGGCTGGCTTAAAAATAAAATCGATCCCCAATTCCATATTCCCATTAATACTTGGAATCCCATACCTCACTGTATAAGCACATGACTCCATCTTCTTTCCCCACCACCCCACCAACCTTTAACTCTAACCAACTGTTTATCTTTTTCTTCTATTACTAATATATCTTTTTAATAGAACATTCGGTTACCTACCTCCCAAACATGTCACATGTTCTTTTCTCCATTTATCTCTCTCTTCCCCCATTTTCCCTTTTCCTCCAATCAATTAAGATGCTTAAATTCCATTTCACTATATGAAATTTTTTAATTAATTTATTTTTGCTACAATTTAATTAATTTATTGTCATAACAATAATGTAAACAAATTAAAGGCCAACACTTATCGTGATTGCACTATCATTGACTTTGCTATTAAAAAAACATTTCTTAAAAAAAAAAAGGAAAACTCATAATTAAAACTGTCTTAATAACATGTTAGTATTTTGTAATCCATTGACTATATGAACTTTGGCTTGAGATTCAAATGTAGGCATCACATGTTATTAGAGTTTAATTATATGATGACACGAATTTTAATTTTAAATATGGCGAATATATTCTTAAAATGGTTGTCTTTTGATTTTATTCATACACGTATCTATATTGTTCATTAGTATAAGTACACTATGTTATTTCATCTAATTTTGATTGCTCTTTGTCTTTGAACTTTAATGGTATTCGAGTTTTCAATATGTCGGAGACTTTTTTTTTTTGGCCGAATATATGTTGGAGACTTATATATAATATATATAAATATATATACATATATATATATATATATTTATATATATATATATGCATGCATCTGAATAACACTTTAATAAAATAATCTAATTAATTATTTCAAGTTTTCAACTGGCGGTCGCATGTTTTGTTGGTGTTGGACTTAAGATTGGAACCTTAACCATCTAAAAAGTTTGACCTCAATCCAAAATACTGCTTGATACAAAATAAGAAAACTTATCTTTAAATTATATATGCTAGTTAAATTTCCACCATAAGATTATGGAAAATAACAATGAAAAAATTATTATTATTATTATTATTATTATTATTATTATTATTATTATTATATACACATATATAAAAGAAACATAACATTTGATTCAATTCAGTTAGGTGGTAAATTTGTAGGGTATGATGTTTTTGAACCGTAAGGTCCTGAGTTGAAGTTACATGAAATGTGGGTTTAGTTTGTTTGTTTACCATTTATTTGTTTGTTAGGTAATTATTTAAGTTAGTTTCTTAATTTCTTAGTTGGATTCTCATAAGATATTGGAGTACAGAGAGAATTAATTTTTAATTTCTTAGTTGGATTTTCCACGTCAGCGATGATGGTCCAATCAAAGTTTATTGAGCATTCATTTCTTTAAAACAAACAATTTACTTTTATTGTAATTATTTTTTTGAAAAAAAGGAAACTTTCTCCTTAAAAAAGAGATCAAACGCAAAAGTAAATTAAAAGAAAAGCAAGAACAAAGAACATATTCAACCAAGAAAAAGAATTTATAATATCAGATTCAACCAAGAAAACAAATTACAATAGCAGATTCAACTAAACCTGCCAATTTGTGTATCGTGTCGTGTTTACATAGGGTATAAACACATAAAGTGCCTGACACGAACACGACATGATTATTAATCGTGTCACGAAATTGAAACACGAACACGAGACCTATTATTAAACAGGTACACGAGACACGAGACCTGTTAACACGATTAAGTCGTGTATCGTATCAAAACACGACACGACACGTTTGATATGTTTAAATTCTTCAAATATTTCAATTAACTAAAAATACATAATTAGAGCTAAAAATGTCTAAATTTAAAACATAAAGATAAATTCTCCACAAATATCAATCCTATAGCAAAGTTGGTAACATACCAAGTTCAGTATCCAAAAAATAAACTATAAACATTTCTTTAAATTTCTAAATGAGTTGTTGTGCATCATTTGAAAAATAGAGTTGATAATTTTCATTTTCCATGCACACTTGACTTGTCTTCACCTTGATCTGTTTTGACCTAGCAATAGAAGATTAACAAAACAGATATAGTATTGAATTAGTAATTATTAGAAAATAAACTTGTGAGGAAAAACTAAGGTTAATTAGTTAAAAATTATAGTGAGGAAAACTAAAATTAAATATCTTGTGAGAATAGGTATAATTGAAAATGGTAATAAAATAGTAATACTCACTTGTGTACCTAAAAGAAAAAAAAGTTTGTAATATGAATTTATTAATTTCAAAAGAGAGGGAAATATATTTAAAGGGTGTCTAAATATTATTATATAATAACTAGGTAAGAGCCCGCGCGTTTCACTGCGCGAACATATTCTTGCACTTGATATGCAATAGTCCCGAATCAGTTTTCAACATATTATTGATGATTTATGAGTTTGCCAAATGAGAATGATGACCAATTGTTTTAGGTTATATGTTTTGAAAGATTTGAACTTAAGTAAGGATCCGACCAAAAAAACTGGTCTAAATAATTAGTCTCATTAATCTAAGAACAAATTGATAGGGGTATTTTGGTCATTTCAGGCTTGATTTTTTGTGTTATTTGAGTTAAAGACCGAGGGTATTTTGAGAAGTTTAAAAAAAAATCCTCTGTGGGTCCAATTTCCACCATAAGCACAAATTATGTAATATTAAGTAG
>AWUE01014960.1:0-33599 GCA_001974825.2 Corchorus olitorius | reverse complement strand
GTTATGTTAGCTACTTTACCATAGGATTGATATTTGTGGAGAATTTATCTTTATGTTTTAAAATTAGACATTTTTAGTTCTAATTATATGTATTTTTGGTTAATTAAAATATTTGAAGAATTTAAATATGTCAAACGTGTCATGTCATGTTTTGACACGATACACGGCTTAATCATGTTAACAGGTCTCGTGTCCAGTGTAGCTGTTTAATAACAGGTCTCATGTTCGTGTTTCAATTTCGTGATGCGATTAATAATCATATCATGTTCGTATCAGACACTTTATGTGTTTATACACTATGTAAACACGACACGAGACACGACACGATACACGAATTGTCGGGTCTAGTTGAATCTGGTGTTGTAATTTGTTTTCTTGGTTGAGTCTGATATTGTAATTCTTTTTCTTGGTTGAATCTGTTCTTTGTTCTTGCTTTTCTTTTAATTTTCTTTAGCGTTTGATCTGCTTTTTAGGGAGAAAGTTTTCTATTTTGCAAAAAAAAAAAAACAAAATACAATAAAAGTAATTTGTTTGTTTTAAAGAAATGAAAACTCAATAAACTTTGACTGGATCCACCATCGCTAACGTGGAAAATCAACGTCAGCAAAAAAAGGCCACGTCAGCGTTTAACTAGGGTTTAGGGGTAATATAACACAATTATTAATTCAGGAGACAAATTAACCTAAATTTGCAAAGTTCAGAGACAAACAAGCTATTTGATCATTATTCTATTAACAGAAAAAATTTTGTCCAAGTTAATAAAATAAATTAGAATAGGATAAAAAAAATTAAACTACTCTAAAAGTTTGGAACTAAAATAAACAAAAAGTTAAGGAACAAAGAGAAAAAAGTTTGAAACCTTAAGCGCAATTTACCCATTTGAATTCTTAACTTTGTGTCTTCCATACTTTTTGAATATTTTTTTTAGAAAATAATTCAAAATTCATTGATTGAGAAATCTCAAAAGAAATTGGGACTACAAATGCACGGAAGACCCGTACACCGCCACATAATTAGTTTAAGCACCAAAACGTACCGAGCTAATCTATGAGGCAACAAACCCTTCCCCAACAAACAAACCCCCTTCCTAAAAACTAGACTATCCTTGATCAAGTGCAAGCTGGAGGCCAAACCAAATAGTATGGATTTCAGCACCTGTGAAACTCCAAGAGTGAATGCTGAATCTTGTCTCGAAATCCTTGAACCATTCAGGTTTGATTAAAATCCCAAAGCTGCTCCAAAAGACTCTATCTTCTTTCTCTCCCAATCCTTCAAACTGGAAAAGATTTTCCATTGTTGAAATGAGAGATAGGACCAATAGGAATTAGAAAACAAGCCGCCGTAGGAAGAGAAAAAAATTACACTAGGGCAAGACTAAAAAGTTGCACTAGGCCAAGACTAAAGCTCTCAAAATCTAAAAACATTAAAAATAAGAAGGTAAAAACGAAAAAGGAAAATTGCTCCTCCTCCCCTTTGGTGTAACAACCAAAAAGGAGGAGGAGTAATAGAAGCACCGGAAAACTTGAGAAGAGAAAAAAGGATGAGTATTCACTTATTGTGTTTTTAGCCCACAAATTGATATATTTTGGGTCCAATTAATAATACATATGGCATCTTGGGCTGGGATCTCACATCCTTCCCCCCGAAAAAGAAGTTTAGTCCTCTAAACTTCACGTACAATTTGTTTCAAATAGTTATGGATACTTTTCATTGATCTCCGATTCTAGTTCCCAAATAGCCTCTTTCTTCGAGTGGTTACGCCATTGCACTTTCACGTAAGGAATAGCCCATCTTCTTAGTTTTTGCTCCTTACGATCAACTATTTTAATTGGTTGTTAATCATAAGACAAATCCTCCATAAGTGGTAATGGTGTCAATTCAATCACATGATTTAGATCGGGAGTGAACTTCCTCAACATCGACACATGGAACACATTATGCACACCAGAAAATGATGGAGGCAAAGCTAGCCGGTAGGTTATTTCCCCAACTTTCTCCAAGATCTCAAATGGGCCAATAAATCTAGGGCTTAACTTCCCATGTACTCCAAATCTTATCACCCCCTTGGTTGGTGAAACTTTCAAGAACACATTATCTCTCATATCAGACTCCAATGTCCTTTGTCTATTATCTACATAACTCTTCTGTCGACTCTGAGCAGTTCGGAGACGTTCTCTAATCAATTGAATCTTGGCAACCGTTTATTGGGCAATTTCTGGGCTTAAAAGCTTTCTTTCACCTACTTCATCCCAAGACACTGGTAATCTACACTTCCTCCCATACAAAGCTTCATATGGAGCCATCTCGATATTTGCCTGATGACTATTGTTATAAACGAACTCCACTAAAGGTAAATGGTCATCCCAAGCGCCCTTCATATCAATGGCACATGCCTTCAACATATCTTTGAGAATCTGAATGGTTCACTTTGATTGCCCATCGGTTTGGGAATGAAAAGCAGTTGTAAATCATAAGACAAATCAATTGATAGTGGCACAGCCACAAATCTCAAATCGTGATCAGAAACAATTGGCACAGCCACTCCATTCAACCTAACAATCTCTCGAACATACAAAGCAGCTAACTTCTCCAATGAATAACCAACCTTCAAAACAATGAAGTGAGCAGACTTTGTTAATCTATCAACAACCACCCATACTGATTCATGGCCTCGAAGGGACCTAGGTAACCTAGAAACAAAATCCATCGTGATGTGTTCCCATTTCCATTCTAGTATTGGAAGTGGCTGCAATTGTCCAGCAGGCCTTTGATGCTCCACTTTCACCTGTTGGCATACAATGCATTGTGCTACAAACTCACCAATCTCCCTCTTCATGTTGTTCCACCAGTAAGTCTCCTTCAAATCCTTATACATCTTAGTCCCACCTAGATGCACAGTATAACTAGAATAATGGCTTCATCCAAAATTACTTTATTTAATTCTACATCATTAGGAACACATAACCTATCACAAAGTCTCAAGGAACCATCATCATGGATTTTAATATCAGACGGAGAACCGGTTTCAATATTCGTTTGGACCTTCTAAAGTGTTGAATCAACCAATTGTGCCTCTTTAATCCTTTCAATAAACGTAGGTTGAATTCTCAAACTAGCCAACATCCCTTCAGTGCCATGTTTCCTAACTCCAATCTCCATCCTCCTCAAATCATCCAAAATGGACCTTTAAGAAGTAAGAATAGCTGCAAGACTACCATGGTTCTTCCTACTCAACGCATCAGCCACAACATTTGCCTTTCCCGGATGATAACTTACTGTTAAATCATAGTCCTTCAACAACTCCAACCATCTTCGTTGCCTCATGTAAATCTCCTTCTGGGCGAAGATATACTTCAGACTCTTATGATCAGTGAAAATCTCACACTTCTCACCATACAAGTAATGCCTCCAAATTTTGAGAGCAAACACTACTGTTGTTAGCTCCAGGTCATGTGTAGGATAATTCCGCTCATAAGGTTTAAGTTGCCTTGAAGCATAAGCCACCGCTTTCCCATTTTGCATTAAGAAGACACAACCCAACCCTTTCTTCGAAGCATCACTATAAATAATGAGTCCTCCACTCCCATCAGGAACAGTTAAAACATTAGCCGAAGTGAGATGTTCCTTCAACTTCTTGAAACTTTTCTCACATTCATCAATCCATTCGAACTTAGTACCTTTTCGAGTCAATTTAGTCATCCGCATTGCAATGCTAGAAAATCCCCCAACAAACCTCCGATAGTAACCAGCCTTAGTTCATTTGAACTTAGCACCTTTCGGGTCAATTTAGTCATCTGCATTGCAATGCTAGAAAATCCCTCCACAAACCTCCAATAGTAACCAGCCAACCCAAGGAAACTTCTAACTTCAGTAGCATTAGCGGGTTGACTCCATTCTACAATTGCCTTCACCTTTTCAGGGTCCACCGAGATTCCATCCCTAGACACTACATGTCCAAGAAATACACACTATCCAACCAGAGCTCACCCTTCTTAAACTTAGCATACAACTTTTTTTCTTTAAGAATTTGCAATACTAACCTCAAATGTAGGGATGCAAGTGGGTAGTAGATAATAGGATACCCGGCACTACCCGACTCGATTAAGTAGGGTTAGGGTATTGTATAATAGGGTTAGACTAGGGTACGGGCAATGATTTTAGTACCCGTGATGGGTTCTGGTAGGGTTCGGGTAGGATGACCTTAGGGTACCCACTACTCGAACCTGGTTACTAATTAATTATTTTAATATTAAATTTTTATTTATAAATTATATTTTTACTTTAAAATTACTCCTAATTAGCCTAATAAAAATTTGTTTATTGTTAAAAATATAATTTTTAACTTTGTTTTACAATTATAAAAGTTAATTTTAATTTATTCATTTAATTTTAATCTATTTATTATTACTCCCTCTGTCCCCATAAATCTATCACTCCTAACAGAATTCAACTTACCAAGAAAAGAAGTTAGAGGTAATAAGATTGATAAATTTTATAACTATTTTGAGTTACTTACCTAAATTACCCCTCCACTATCAGTACTATAATTACATTTGTTCTCATTAATTTTGCATATAACAATCGATTTTCCATACATTTAAAACCCCACTACAATTTTCCACATATTAATTAGCATTCATTTGATAGTTTTTTTTTCTAAAATTATCTTTAAATTATTTTACAACTACTTTTATGGACTACAGCGGTTTTGGAGTCTTCATGTGTAGAGTTTTGGAGTCTTCATGGTTTTGGAGTTTGCAATTAAAACAGAGACTTCATGGGTTTTGGAGTCTTAATCGTTTTGGAGTTTTACCAAGAAGAAGAGCCTCATAAGTTCCTGTGGCTGTTCCGTTTTTTACTCGTTCCTAGTGATTATTTTTTGCTGCTCTGTTTCTTCCTATTTCTTTATAAAAATTCACCTTTGCATTTAAAAAAAAAAAAACTATACTCGCTGGTGAATTTTGTAGAGGTGGACAGAATACTCGTTCCATAGGAGTACTTTATACTTTACTATTTATTCTGAATCAAATTATTCTGCATATTTTGACATTGTAGGAGTAACGTATTTAAGGTTGGTGTAATTCCAATGGGATTCAAACTTCATTTATGTGACTTGACTCTAGAAAGTGTAATAGTCAACAATAAGGGGTAAATTAGGTAATAAGAGTATTTTACGTCAAAAGGTGACAGATAAAAAGAAACAAGTTTGGGTGACAAATATATGGGGAGAGAGGGAGTATTTAATTATAAAGCAAAAAAAATATATATTCGGGTTTTTTATCGGGTAAGGTAGTTAACGGGTAGTTGATATTTTATACGGGTAGGGTACGGGTAGTGATTTCAAAAATAATCGAGTAGTTATAGGGTACGTGTACCCTAAAAACTAATAGGGTTAGGGTACAGGTATATCAAAATTCGTGGGTACACAAAGATATCATCTTTAAAGACCACCACAAACTTATCCAGATAATCTTTAAACACCCAATTCATCAAATCCATGAAAGCTGTTGGTACATTAGTCAAACCAAATGGCATAACAAGAAACTCGTAATGCAGATACCTGGTTCAAAAAGCTGACTTAGAGACATCCTTCGCCTTAATCTTCAATTTATGATAGTCAGGCCTAAGATCAATCTTAGAGAAAACTTGGGCTCCCTTTAATTGAACGAAAAGGTCATCAAATTCGCGGTAAAGATACTGATTACACACCGTCACCTTATTCAGATCTCGATAATCAATACAGAACCTCATGCTACCTTCCTTCTTCTTCACAAACAAAACAGGAGCACCCCACAGAGAAACACTTAGTCGGATGAAACCCTTACCCAACAACTCTTGCAACTACTCCTTTAGTTCTTTGAACTCAGTTGGAGCCATTCTATAAGGGGTTTTAGAAATAGGTGTAGTACCTGGAATTAAATCAATAGAAAACTTCACTCCTCTATCTGGTGGAAAGTTGGTCAAGTCCTCCGGAAAGACAACAGAAAAGTCTCGTACTATAGGAATGGTATTCAGACCAAGAAATTCACCATCACGGTTATTTTGGACAGAAACAAGAAATTCTAAACATCCATTTTTCAACAAACGTCTAGCTTGCAGCACATAAACAATTTTAGGAGGAGATTTATTAGGGCTACCAACAAAACTAAATTCCTGTTGTCCAGGGATTCGAAAATCTATCATCTTCACAGGACAATCTAAGACAGCATAATAGTTATCCAACCAATCCATTCCCAATATTAAGTCAAAGCTATGCATATCTAAAATAACCAAATTAGCAGGTAACTCATTTCCGCAATATCAACATGACAAAATAATGTTCATTCGAATTCTTTGCAACGTTGGCAGTACGAACAATCGTTCTGGTTTTCCTATTCTTATGCGGCATACTACAATTCATCATAGAATTCACAAGCAATTCGATTATCAATCAATCAAAATATCACAAGCATAAAGATGCACATGAATTTCTATTCTACCCATTCCTCACTCGTCACAAAATTCGCCCTAGTAGGTCGCAACATAAGCTCTGATACCACAAATTTGGTTGGGATCAGTCCTCGCCCTTGGGTTTCACCACTAAGGAGTTGATCAGTCCACTAAACAGTGAAGTTAAACCAGGCCTTTCCTAAGGCTTGTACAACCAACCGAGCTTCAATCCAAAGCTCAAAATCACCAAGTGCACACCCTCACTTTTACAAACAACAAATGTCTTAAAAGAAAGTGTAGAGAACGATACTTGAAAATCAAGATTACACAAGTTTAATCCTATAAACAGTCTAATGAAAATATGAAATAAGAATAAAGACTGAATAGCCAAGTACAAATGTATTAAAGTGACTAAAGTAGCTTGGACTGCTAAGAAGTGAAATTATGGAGTGAAGAAGTGAAACAACTTTCAAAAATCTCCAAAAGTTAACCTCAGGTAGTAGTTATCGGGTGGCCGTTTGATTTTTTACCCATTATTACTATTTCAGTGTCAGATCATTCACAGTTTAGCGCGTCAGTACTGTGCACACGTCATCCTTCAGTTAGTCGCTTCACTCCTTCGCTTGATTGTCGCTTTCACACTTATGTTCAAATCTTCAATCTTCAAACTCTAACTTGACTTGACTTAATAAATCTTCATAAGCTTTGCGTTGTTGAGGGTCTTCTTGTAAATTTTTGCTGACTGCAATTGACCCATTTAACTTCTTTGAATCTTCAAATAAAGTCCACGATGCTAAGAGTCTTGTGCCATCTCACTGCGATAGTGCCATTGATGAACTTCCCATGCTAACTACAACCATTCTCAATTAAAGGCATTACTGCACTCACAAGAACTATTAGTCATCAACTTAGGTTTGTTTTGTTATCTTCAAAAACATATGGGTTCAACAAAGGATGGAGTCATAGAAGCCTTACAATTCACAACAGCAGACAATGCAAGCACTTACCTTGGAATCCCTTCATTTTGGGGAAAGACAAAGAAATTAGCGGCCATGAGCTATATCAAGGACAAAAATCTGATGAGAATCAAATCTTGGAAGAAGAGCTTGCTCACTCAAGCTGGAAAAGAAATGGTGATCGAGGCAATTGTGTGGGCCGGCTATTCCAGTTTATAATCTGCATTGCTTTAAGATCCCAAAGAAAATCTGTGAAGAAATAAACTCAGCTATGGCACATTTTTTGTGGGGAAAAAAAGATGCTGAGAAGAAAATACACTGGGAAAGTTGGGAAAATCTGACAAAGAGTAATGAAAGAGGAGAATTAGGCTTCAGAGATTTGGAACAATGAATCAAGCCTTCTTTAGCAAAGCAAGTATGGAGACTCCGAGCTGACAGAGAGGCATTATGGGCAAAAGTGTTAAAAGGAATTTACTATCCACATGGAGAGATGATGAATGCAAGGAAAGGGTCTCAAGCATCATGGGCTTGGGCAAGCCTCTTAGAAGAGAGACCTGCCGTTACAGAATATGCAGTGGATTGTAAGCAAAATAAAATTTGGCTTGACAAACGGTTACCAAATGTAGAAAAAGTGGAGATCCAACAAAGTGAAGATATGGCAGACTTTGAAATCCATAGGGTAGCTCAGATAATGAACAAAGAGGAAGATAGATGGGAATTTGAGAAGATTCAAGACAAGATCACAGAAGCCTCAACTACAAAGATACAAAGAATTCCAATTTGCCAAAAGGGAGGAACAGACAAAATAGTATGGCCTCACACAAAAAATGGTCAATATCCTATTAAGTTGGGTACCATGTACTGAAGGCAAAAATAGAGAAAAAATTAAAGAAAAAAGCACAATCAAGTTCCCATACGGTTGAGATATCCACTTGGAAGAAGATATGGCACTTACAGATTCTTGAGAAAGTAAAAGACTTTCTATGGAGAGCATGCACAAATAACATAGCTACTCTTGCGAATTTATAAATTAGGAAAGTACAATGTAATCATCTTTTTTTTTTTAGCGAATGATCAATTTTGATTGATATTAAAAATCAGAGTTACAAACGTGCAGAGGTAATCCGCACCAAACATAATTTGCCCTTACATCGCTTTCAATATGGGCTAGATTATGTGCCAAAGTATTCGCTGATCTACTAACATGCTTAAAAGAACAAAATACCAAAAAAGACACTATGTGTTTAATCTGGAAAATTAATGAACCACCTTCCCAAAGAGAAGGAATCTGCCTATTTATCTCTAGAATTGCCAACAAACTATCACTCTCAACCTCACAAGTCACATGAATATAAGAAAGAGCAAGCAACAATCCAAAACGAATTGCATATACTTCAGCAAACACACTATCTGGTACATTATCAATTCTTGCTACACCAGATACCAGAACATGACCAGTCACATCTCGAATTACAACTCCTAATACTGCTTCCTTCCGATCAAGATTAAATGTTGCATCTGTGTTGAGCTTTACACGTCCAGAAGATGGAGGTCGCCATGGTTGTCGCACCACCCTATGTGCCTGATGAACTCGTTGAAATGAAGCTACGTACTCACTCGTTAAACGGTTTGCAGCAGTGCACAAAGCGGAAGGCAGACGACAAACATGCTCATGTAGAGTCTTATTACGATTGGTCCAAATCAGCCAAAGTATAAAACACACACTGTCTAACGAACCCAATTGTTTGGCTTTCTAAAAAAGGCAGTTTAAAAAATCCTCCCTACCATACCAAGATTCCAAATAAACATGTAACCAGGGACAAGCCATATCCCATACTTGTATACTAAAAGAACACTCGAAGAAAACATGGTAAAGAGAAGATTCAATTCCGCCACATACAACACAATTCAAATCTGTCAGTACTCCTCGTTGTTGAAATTGTGGCTTCGAAGGCAAAATATCATGAATAACTCGCCAAAGGAAATACTTAACCTTTGGTAACACATGTGCAGTCCAGATCAATTTCCAAATTGGTGATCGATCATTGACCTCCAGATCATTGTTCCCCAGTAACCTTCTAGCCACATGATATCCACTACGAACGGTATAACTCCCATTAATCGTAAAGTTCCATATCAAAGTATCCTTACCTAGCAGATGCAAAGGAATACAAAGTATACGAGCTGTATCTTCCGCTTCAAATAGTTCATTCAACAAATCAGTATCCCAACAACCATTTTCATCAATAAGGGCCGAGACCAGTAACGGTTGCATATTTATGCCAGGCCTAGCTTGTGGTTGGAATGTTGGATATTTCGATATCCATTTATCCCGCCAAACATCAACAACCATACCATTGCCAATTCTCCAACGAGACCCCTGACGAATTACCTCACGACCAGCCAATAAGCTTCGCCAAACAAAGGAAGGATTACCTCCCAATGTCGCCTGCATAAATGAAGTATTATGGCGATACTTCGCTTTCATCACCCGAGAACACAGGGAGGTCTCATCATGAAGAAGACGCCAACATTGCTTCGCCAATAATGCCAGATTTAAAGATTCAAAGTCACGAACACCCAAACCACCATCAAGCTTAGAAACGCATAACGCGTCCCAAGATTTCCAGTGGATCTTCCGTCTCGTATCAGTACTACCCCACCAAAACTTGGCAGCTAACATATTTAATTCATGAAGAAACGTCGTCGGAAAACGAAAACAACTCATGAGATATGTCGGAATTGCTTGGGTAATGGATTGTATCATCACCGCCCTGCCTGCAATAGATAACAAACTACCTCTCTAATGCTGAAGCCTCTTCCATAATCTATCCTTAATGACCTGTAACTCAGCTTTCCTAGATTTACCAATCATAATTGGCATACCCAAGTAACGATCTCGAGCTAATATCTTATGAATACCCAAGTGCTGCATAATGGAATCACGCAAGCAGTCGGGTGTATTTGAACTAAAAAGCACTGCAGATTTACCAATATTAATCTGTTGACCTGAAGCTAACGAGAACTGCCGCAACAATTCAATAATTACATCACATTCATTAATAGATGCCCTTAAGAACAACAGACTATCATCGGCAAAAAACAAATGTGAGACTCTAGGAGCATGTCTATTAACCGCAGTTCCTTTAATAGAACCATCCAGTTCTGCCCGCTGTAATAAGCAAGATAACCCTTCCATACAAAACAGGAATAAATAAGGAGATAGTGGATCACCTTGTCTAATCCCTCTAGATGGAACAAATTTCTCTGTTTGCACCCCGTTGACCATTATTGAATAAGAAATTGTTGACACATATGACATAACCAAAGAAATCCACTGCTGTGAGAAACCCAAACGACTCATCATTCCTTCCAAAAAGGCCCACTCAACACGGTCATAAGCCTTACTTAAATCTAGTTTTAGGCCCATATGATTCACCCCACCAGCTCGTTTATTTTTCATATAATGAACTGTTTCTAAAGCTATAAACGAACTATCAAAAATCATATGTCCTGGAACAAATGCACTCTGATTAGGACCAATTATCTCTGGTAAAATTTCTTTCAAACGATTAGCTAATGCCTTTGAAACAATCTTAAACACAACATTACATAAACTAATCGGTCGATAGTCCTTAACCTTACATGGATGCTCATTTTTTGGAATCAACACAACATTTGTATGATTAATGTCGGGCAAAGGGTGCCCTGAATTCAAAAAATCCAATGCCATTTCACTAACCTTTTCTCCAACGATATGCCGATATTGTTGATAAAATAGCGGGGTCAAGCCATCTGAACCTGGTGACTTATCTGCACCCATATCAAATGCTGCAATTCTGATGTCCTTAACCGTAAAAATTCTATTCAAGCTGGAATTCATATCAGCCGTGACTCTCCTATCCACTGTTCCTAATACCTGCTCTATATCCGAATGTAATGGGCTTATAGTGGTAAAAATCTGTTTAAAATAGTCAACCACTATTCTTTCAACTGTTGCCATATCAGAATGCCAAACTTCATTATCATCTTGAATAGACATCATACAATTCTTGGTTTTTCGGGAATTGACAACCGAATGGAAAAATCTCGAGTTCCTATCACCTTCTCGAAGTCAAGCCGCTTTTGATCTCTGCCTCCACATGGTCTCCTCTCGATCATACAAACCATTAAGTTCATTTAAACAATCATGTAGCTGCCTTGAGACCCCAGTAGTTTGTGCTGAAATGTAAGCCCACTCCAATTCTTTCTTCTTCCTCTGGATTCCATGTCGAACATTCCCAAAAACCGTGACATCCCAATGTTGTAAAGTTTGGCCACAAGCATCAATACGTTGTTGGACATTTGCTGCCTCATTCCTATTCCAACTCTCCTCAATCACGGTAGTCAAACCTTCATGTGTTATCCACATATGCTCAAATCGGAACCGCTTCCTAGCTTGAACTTCCATAAGAGGCCTATCTAATACATTTGCCACCAATGGTAAATGATCAGATGCAGATGTAACCAATAATTTTACAAACGAGAGCTGGAAAAGATGGATCCAATCCTCTGTAACCAGACATCTATCCAATTTCTCAAAGACCATCCCATCTCGCATTCGTCTAGACCAAGTCATCAAAGGACCTTGTACTGGTAATTTCTGAAACTGGCAAGCTTCAATAACATCTCGAAAATGTTGCATCTGTCGTTGAGGTCGCAATGCACCTCCAATTTTTTCATCATTTGAAAGAATCTCGTTGAAGTCTCCAATACACATCCAAGGAAAATTTGATTGAGAAGATAATAATGTCAATAATTCCCATGATTCATCTCGATGACTCGTTTCAGGGCGCCCATAAAAACCAATCAAACGCCAGTTTACATTTGAACTATTACTAACATTAGCATCAATATGTGAAAGAGAATAAGAAACTATATTAACAAAGGAAGAATTTTGCCAAAGTAAAGCTAATCCACCAGAACGACCTACACAACTAACTGTAAAACAACTATCATAACCCAAACGGCACTGAATCCATTCCATTTCATTACTGGTTCGCTTCGTTTCTGACAAAAACAAAATTTGGGGTTTATTACAATTTATTAAACTAGATAAAATATGAATTGCCCTGGGTGCCCCTAACCCACGGCAATTCCAAGCCATACAAATCATGGGTCCTGGCAAGGACGCTCCGAAGTCGCCCTCGCCAACTCAGTGTCAATGTTATCCGCTCCAGCATGTGCCCGCAACAAATCATCTCCAGTATCACGCTCCGGCCTTGGATGAAGAGCTTTAGCTGGATCAACCATAATCGGTTCCACTTCCCTAGTTCGCTTAGCTGCATTGCCTCGATCATATTCCCGAATAGCAAAACCCGAAAGCCTCTTATCTCCAACTCTTGAAACCATGTGGCGGGTTAATGCTTCAAAAGAATATTTCTCAACAACACGAACGTGCTTTTTCCACTTCATTTGCTGTTTAGGCCTTGATGAACTACCTGCACCAAAAAAAAAAATGGAGCACTTGGGTTATACCCATTAGCACCCGACCCATTTGAAGCAATCGGCCCTCCCTGTCCATAATTAGGTTGCTGCAAAGGAGAACTTGTCACAAGCCCATTAACCAGGCCCATCAAATCCGGCCCACGTCCAATCCGCAAAGCCCCACTACTTAGTCCACCTAGAACCGGAATAAAAGGAGATGAAATAGAATGAGAAATCCGTTGCCCACGATCCGCTCCTCCCCTTAAGTTTTGTTGCTGACTATCGTAACGTTTGGGTCCTGGGAACCCTGTCGAAACGACTTAAAATTTGAGGAGTCGCCACTAATCTTTTTTAACCTAGGTGTGATTAGTCACCTATCAAATTATTAAGCCCAGTATTGACCTAAGCTCGGCGAAAGTGACACTAGCCTAATAAATGGTCTACTTATCCAGAGTCTAAGGATCTGGGAGTCTAATACGTGCGGGGAAGGATCAGCACCCCCACAACGCCCGTCAATTTGACGACACTGAACTAACTTAGGTTTTACCCATGGGTTTCTATTACTGGTTGTAATTGCTCCTAAATTTTAGACGATTTAAGGAAAATGAACCTTTTGTTTGATTCTGAAAACAAGGTCACTCAAGCATTAATGGATTTTGTATTTATAAACAGGGGTTTAGGAACCAAGGCTTGTGTATATTTAAAATGACTCTTATTTGGTAGGAATGAGAACCTTCCCTTTCTTAAAAATTGCAGCAAAGTGGGAGTCTTCCCTTTTGAAAATAAAACTTGGTTGATTAATTTTTTATTTTTTTATCTTGGAATTCCTTAGAAAAAAGCATTCATTTAATTTGGTTTTAAAACCTCTTCTTAATTTTTGGAATTATTTGAATTGGATTGTTTTATTTAAGCTTGGGATTTTGAATCGCCATATTCGCAAAATACATTTTTCTTTTTTTTCCCAAAAAAAAGGCCAAGCCTTCATTTTTTAGTTCCTTTTTAGGAGAACAAAAGAAAAGAAAAAAAAAGCGAATTTTCACTTCCTTTTAATTTGCTTTTATTTCTCATGATCAAAACCTTTGTTAAGTAAAACTCAAATCTTGATTTTTTCAAAAGACTATTGGCTTTGATTTAAAACTTGGAGAGGATAAGATTGATCAAAAATTTTGGGGTTTTTAGAGATGAAATGTTTTATTTTAATTTTATCTTTTAATGACCTATATTAATCCCAGTCTCTATATGCATTAATGCACATGATGCATGGCCTCCTATTAATATAAGTTTTACCATGTAATTATACGAGGAACACTGTCAGGATGCCTTCCACTCATACTGGTAAGACTTCTGTCTAGATGTTCCAAGCCTAGGGGCGATGAATTGAGACCGACAATAGCTGTCCAAATCCCAATCATACACCCCATCATCGGGTCATTTTAATTAACTCGCATGTCAGGTCATAATAAACAACATGAAGAAATATAAAATTTGAACATGGATGCACATGAAATTTGGTTAAAACCTAGAGCTAATTCAATTTTATTCCTTACTAGCTAAAAATTAAAATTACACACAAAACCTCAAGCTCAACCCATGAATATAGACTTAGATCAACAATAAAGCCCAAAACAAATATATATAAGTCCAAATGTGTATACATATACATATATATAGCCCACACCACTAATTTACTTGATTAAAAGTAAAGCCCAACAGAAACAAAGAGGCCCAATCCATGAATATAAACCCATATCAACAATAAAGGCCAAAACAAATATATATACATACACATATATAGTCCACACAACAAAACATCTAAAGCCCAACTGATCTTTTGGACCGAAGGCCCGAACTCAATTTGTTAAGAACTAAAGCCAATTTCTGAAATTCGGTCTTAAACTGAAACATTCCCAAATGTTGGGGTCAAATTGAACTAGATCCAGGGACCAGATTGAAAACACCAAAAAGATATAGTCTTTATGTGCACGAGATTAAAAATCAAGGTACCTAATTGCATCTAATAATCATTTCAGGGGCTTAATAGACGGAATATTAGGGACCCAATTTCATGCAATTCCAAAAATTATTAACCTGAAAATCTAATAAGAAAAAAATTTGCACAAAATTATAATAACAAATAAATTCCATCCCAAAATGGCTAAGGAAATTATCATCTAAGTCTAACTATAAAAGGGGCATCTTGTTCATACCTTAACCCTAGCCTCCCTCTTGCACCGCTGCCTCAAATCCCCTTCGCCGTTGCTCCTCCGCGTGTCGTTGCTATCACCGGTCACCGGAGCTCCGTTTGACCCCCAAAAGCTTCCTGGTCGGCTCGTCTTCTTCCCCTCGTCACGGATATGGGCTAGATTCCCCGGATTTGCTTATCTAAACACCCAAGCCGCCTTGCACCAAATCAAAACCGAAGCCCTCGATCTTGAAAAGCGACCGCTGAATCCCGTCAGTTTCAAGCTAAGTTTCCCTTCTCTCTTGTCACTCTATCCTAACCGAATGACATTGGGATTTGACTAACTCGCAAAGCTTCTCCTAACTCGGAACTGACTCTCCTCTCATGTCATTTTTGTCACAGGGAATGGCTAAGTTAAAAGGCGGGCCAGAAACAAGGAAAGTTGGGTGCTTTCCATCTCAAGGTCTCTGATATTGTAAGTCTTGAACCCTCTTTTTTTTTGTGTTTCTTTGCTATCAGGACATTACTGGAGAAAGCAAAGAAGAAAATGAACCCTTTTTGTTTTTGTTTTGACGGATCGAAAGAAGGCTGGGATTTTTGGCATTGCTCTTCTTTTCCTTGATTGCCTTCCCCAAAACTTTTTTTGAAAGCTATTTTTTTGTTTTTCTGTTTTTTTTTCAACTAAGAATTCAAGATCAAACTCAAAAAAGGATTTTTTTTTGTCCCCCCCGCTTTTCTTTGTCACGATTCCTCTATATATATTGTTGAATGCTCAAAGATCTCTCCCCTTCATTTGTTTTTTTTTTCTTGTTTGTGCACGGCATGCTTGTTAATATGGCTGAGGGTGGCAGTGTGTGACAATGTGGGTGGGCGGTGTGTGTCTGAAGTAGGCATGCCTTGTTTTGTTTGTCTTATTCCCATTAATTTTTGGTTGTCTTTCTTGCAGGTACCAAGGCTGTACAAGGTTTGGGGAGCTGGCCGATCAAGGTAGTGTCTCTACTGCTTTAGCTCACGTGAATTTTTGTCTCTAGGGCCTGCGTGGCAGCTGAGATGGCAACACCACAGGTGAGGTCTCTTCTCCCTTAACTGGTGTTTTTCTGTGCCCATTCGAGAATTTTGGAATTGCTTTGCTGAATTGAATTGTTACCGTGAGAACTGTTTGTGGCCTTGAGATAATTGTTGAATGCTTGTTCTTGTGAGAATGCTCTTCCTTAATTTGCCTATGATTCTGTTTTGCATTGCCAACGTCTGCTGGGTACAATGTGAACTTTGGTGACTGACATGAATAATGCAAATGAACTGTCTTATTACCATAGTACATGTTTAACACGAATGCTTGAGTAATATGTAACTGCATGACTAGATGTTTACTAAGTGATGGAATGTTGAACCTGACTACATCTTAATGCATGAAGAAAAATGCTCTAAGCTTGATTGCACTTTGCATGATGAAAGCCGAACCCTCCTTGACCATTTGACCACACTGCCCTTGCCCATATTGAATTCATTTGCCACTTGATTCAATGTTGCTGCCTTGTTTGCTTTGAGATCTTCTATCAACTCATGTGGGTAGTGTAATTGTATATGTTTGCGGTTGATGAATATAGGTTAAGTGGGAAACTTGCTGCTGGTGATATGTAGTGAATGAAAAGCTTGCTAGTTGCGAATGCTTGTTGAAGATGCCTGACGAGTGTTCTGTGTGAATGTGTTTTGATGATGTATGCTGAAATTGAAGAAATGTGCAAAGAGAAATTGCCCCTTAAATCTATTTATGGTGAAGGTTCTGTTGAGCTTTTTGTTTGTTGCAATTGCTGCTTAAATGCTCACTACTTGATCTGTTTAGTTCATGATGTCAAAGGCTTGTATCTGACTCCCCATAATCTTTGATCACTTGCTCTGATATATGTTCCCATTTTAATTTTGAGTGCACTGACTATCCCTTTTGTCACATTCATGGAGGCTGCGAGATATCATTTGATGGTGCAATGCGAGATCAAATTGTACAATTTTCAAGGAACTGGAATAAGAGGAATCCAGCTATCTTTTTTCTACTTTCCTCAAATCCTTAGAACAAAATGATCACTCTATTTTTGATTTTGTAAACTGTAAAAGACAATATTTTTCTTCCGGAATGAGAAAAGGATTTTCTTTTAGCAACAAAAGGTCCCAAAAAAAAAGGCACTCAATCTAAGATAATCAGTCGGCCCAAAACCGAATGGTCTCCTGTTGCCAATTCATTTAAATGGCGCAAGCAGAAAGGGAAAGCTCAAAACCTAAAACAAATAGATCCACCAAGATAAATTGAAAGGGAAAGGCCCAACTACAGAAGGGACAAAAATGGTTTAAAGCAAAAGGACCCAAAATGATAATTAATGGACTAAGCAAGATCCAACTTAGTAAAGTGATTGACTATAGACCTAATAATTAATAACTAAAAGCCCAAATGGAAAAAGTCTATTAAAATGATAAATTTACTAGTATTGTACTCAAAATTGGACGTTTAAAAATCAAAATTCTTTTTTGCGATTTTCTCATTCTCTTTTCTTCTTTCCTATTTTTTTATTTTTATTATTTTTTTACTTTTTGAATGCAATCAAGTAAAAGAGATACGCTAAATGTAAAATAACTCATAATATTCTACTGAATTGCCAAAATGCCAAAATAAATTAGGAAATGACCTAAATACCCCTAAATGCAAATCAAGAAATATTTTAAGCTAGATAAAAAGACGTAGGGCAAAAATCGGTGGCTACACTGACTTCCACCTTCAAATCCAAAATTCAAAGGTGTTGAAGATTCTGTTGAACTCCTTCCTTGATTCTCGGCATCAATCTGTTTAGTCTTTCCCTTAATTGTAGTAACCGACTCCCTTAAGTGAGGAAACTGGTTAGCCATTCCCATGGAATCCGGGAGGCCAAGATCACCATAAAGCTCCCTTAGTTCCGCCTCAAACCTCGAACCTTCCTCCCCACTTCTCCCAACCACCCCAACTGATCCTCCCCTAATTCTTGGTCCATTCATAACCAAAAGTCCACCTTCCCCAGTTGGTTGAGCAACAATCCGCGGATTGTGGGATAGGATTTCGCATGAACTATCATTGGACACGATGGCTTTTCCCGCTTGTCTTCCCCGGAGAACTATACTGTCAACATGTCGACGAAAATTTTGGCAACTGTTAGATGCCGAGAAGGAGAGTTGAGCCGAACCACCACCTCTTCCCGCCGCTGTGATCGATAAAGGACTTTGCCTCCGAGAAATCGAACCTGATCAAAATGATCCCTCACCATTGTCAAACCGACCGGACTTGGGGCGAGGAGATCCAGCTTTCAAATCTGCAGAATATTTCTTTGTAACAAAACCTTGAGTCCGGTGCATCTCCAATGCAAGCAAGCAATCATTTTCAGACACATGATCAAACATACCACAAGTGAAACAGAAATCGGGCATATCTTCATAGTAAAACTCTGCCTCAATTTCACCATATGGTGAAGAAACCATTGTTTTGTCCACCAATGGTTGCTTAAGATCAACCAGAATCCGAACTCGAAGAAACTTGCCCCATTGATGATCCACCTCCAGCACCCTTCCTGCAGCTCCAGCCACCGCAACTCCTATCTTTTCTGTCATCATGATCGGGAGTAGCTCGTAAATTCTTACCCAAATGGGCAAGAATCAAACACAATTGTCTCTGGCTTCTCAACACCATCATACTCCTTCAGGACAAGGAGGTTTCTGTTGAAGTGCTGATCGGTCGTCAGCAAATCATAAAAATAAAAAATCCCAACAATTACTAACTAAAGGTAGCTAGGGCAAGTAGGGGTCGATCCCACAGAGAGAAATGTTATTATTATTTTTCTTAAGACAAACAAATAAAATAAAGAAGATTTTGGAAGTAAAATTAAATCAAATCAAACTAATGATTAAAACTATCTAAAAAAGCAATCAAGAAAATTAGAGAAAACAATTAATTAAAAGCAGAGAATAAATTGAGAAAAATAATTAAGAGAACCCTCCAACATAGAATTAATATCCGTCTTGACAACAATAACACGGATCATTGATATCTAAAGATTATGAAAACAATGGATAGCTTGCTTGGAATTTAATCCTAAATTACCTTAATTAGATAAAACTCTTGATCCAGTGTGATAATTACTCAAGAATAAAATATTAAGATCTAGTAATTTACAAGCACAATGTGCAATAAAAAATTGGTCAAAGATTCTTAAATCCCTTGGAAGGAAGATCCTCCGCTTCCAATTGCTACCAAACAATTAAATCCGAAGATCCTTCAAGATTTAATTTTGCTAATGCTACTTAATTTATCAAGAAAGTGCTAGCTTTAATCCATCAAAACAAGCAACATAGAATTCATGCAGATATATTAAGAAATACCCTATTAATTTTCATATAAAAGCACAAAATCTCACCATGATATAAGTCAAGAGATCAATTAAATTCTACATTGGAGAAAAGAAAAGGATTACTCACTCATGAATTGAGTGAGCATCCAAAGAAAAAAAGAAAAACTTATCTAAGGATAGGAAGAAGAGGGGGGCGGCGGCTCCTAGGGCAAAACTCCTCCAAATCTTCAACAATTCTTCAAAATAAAACTAGATCTACATACATCAAAAACCTAGACCTAAGGTGGCTATTTATAGTGGAAATAATCCTAGAAAATCCAATCCTAACTTGGAAAGAGGTCTAAGTCGGTTTTTGGTCTAACTTAGACTCCAAAAAGTCATCCTAGAGTAGAATCCAAGTTAAAATAGGATCCTGAAAAAATCCTGATTTCGTGCAGGGACTTCGACGGCATTTTTGGACTTGAAAACGGCAGAACTAGGTCTTGGACTTCCAAGGAAAGTTGTAGATCTCGGAGTTAGCTTTCCAACGAGTACTCATGGGCTTCAAACGGAGGTCTGAGCAGAAAGTTATGATTTTTCTACCAAAACTGCGCCTGAATCCTAATCCTGTTAGGACTAGAATCGGGAATCTACGGGATTTTGGATATTTCCTTGAATATAGGAGTCATTAATTGGGATTTTAATTCCAATTAATGATTTATATGGGCTGAGTATTTTCCATATTAAATATCCAAAATTCCTTAGCTTCCAGGCTTCTTCATGGTTGTCTTCAATCCTTCGCAATTAAAGCTCCATTCTTCAATTCTTGTTCTTGAAATTATTCTTCAATGGTCTTCAAATCTTCAAATTGTCTTCAATAAGTCTTCAAACACGAACTTCGAATCTCCAAATCTATACTCAAAATTACTTTACTCATATCTGTGTAAAAAGTCATCAAAATAGCTCCAAAAGTAGTGAAAATTATCAAATTATCAATTTCACATCTCATAAAGATTCAAATACCAAATATTAACAAAATAACATATATTTAAGCATAAATAGATCCAAAAACATAATAAAATAGCCATAAAAATAGGGTTGTTTTTGACTCAATCAAGTGCCATGGTTGGTTAACCAAGACTCGGTCCCTATCGGATTCTTCTTCGAAACTGAAAAGATACAATTTTTCTGCCACCTCCTTGATCACCAGGCTCGATTCCAGACCCCAGGCGTTGAACAACGCTGTTCTCATACCCTCTATGTTTTTCCGCTTCTTTTTGAAGAGTTTACCAATCAGAAAGTAAACTGGACCTGCTTCATCACCCTCCTCTAACCATTCCTTTGTAATTATCACTTTCGATTGTTCTCCCTCATTAATAGACAATTTTAAGCAAAAGCTAGATAGCTGTTCAGCCACCATAATGAAAGCAGTTAACAGAATAAGAAACTGTAAAACAAGAGGAAGAAGAAGAAGATGAGGCCAACGTGAAAACCATAGACTAAAATACCACCAAAACCAACTTATGAAACAGAAAAAAGAGAACTGTGTTTGGAACGTTGGTAACATAGTCATTTTGAAATTTGAATCACTTATTTGATAAGGTTCTGATAACCAACTTCCTAGAGATTTATGTAAATTTAAAATGAAATCAAGGCTATAAAACAGATAAGATTTGATCAAACGAATCCTTTGTGAATCAACTGTTAGCACAAGGAAAGAGACTGTATTGAAACAGACAGAAATCTCTACCAGAAGTCCCTGGAGAGGATGAAACTCAGAGAGAAGAATTCTCGACATCATACTTTTCGTTGTATCCTACCGATATTTCGGCCGTTTATTTTGTTTTCAGCGTCAATGTAATCATCTTTGCCTTCTTTACTTGGAATATGAGGACTTTATTGAGCATCCTTTATTGTTGTGCAATTTGGTTAATTGTGTATGGTTTGTAAAGTTGGCAAAATGAATCTAAAACCCGCCCAAGTCCGACAAAATCCGAGTTGACCTGAAAAGTCAACGTCTCGAACCCCGAAATTACCTGAACCGAAAATGCCTAATCCCGAGGTAGCCCGAGCCCGAAATAATTTGAATTTAATAATAATTTATAAAATAAAATATTTTATTGTTTAGAAAAAACACATTTCCTTTCAATATTAAATAAAACTATTATATATATGAATATGAATATGATAAAATTTATATAATAATGATCATAATTCAATGATTCATTAATCTATAAAAAAAGTACTAAACTACTAAACATATATATATATATATATAACTTAAAGCAAAAGACTAAAAAGTATCCTTATAACTAATTAAAGTATAATTAATAGAATACATGAAATTTTAATTCTGTTTAAACAAACAAAGAGTCTACAAAAGCAGATGATGAAACAGAAGCAAAGGTTTAAACCGAAAGTTCCGTCCTTGTTCAATCTAGTCCCTTATTTTAGTTCAGTTCAGTGCCGAAAGTTCTTTAGTGGTTCAATTAAGGGTCTATCAGCTTTTAATTTTTTTAATTTAAGGCTTTCATTTTAATTGTTTGTTTAATTTAATGCTTAATTTTTTTAAATTTGCAATAATTTATGATTGATTAGCATTAATTAATTTAAATTAGTGTTAAAGTATATGTATTTTATATTTAATTCAATTAATTAAATGTTGCACGCCACTTAATAATGGTCGGTGATCGTAGTCTTCCCGAAGAAGGGTTTTCATTTTTCAACGAGTGATCGAGTTTTCGGGACTCTCCGAATGTCTCTATGGATGAGATTGTTCTTTCGCTATTAATCATTTGTTAATAATTTTAATAATTATTCTATCTTTATATATATTGATCATCATTTATATTATATTATTATATTATATATTATCAATAAACTTATAATATAAAAGATAAATCAATTATTTTTGTTTTAAAAAATCTTTAAAAAGAGCTTGCACTTGAACCAGGATGAGCCGGATCCAAATCAGATTCTGAATATCAAATTGAAATCGAACCCGATCCCTAACCCGAGATCGAACCCGACAGAACCCAACCCGAATGAGCCCGAAACCAAACCCGCCCAATTGCCAGGTCTAATGGTTTGGAATGGAGATTAGCTATAAAATTGATAAGCAGGAGAGTCACCACTATTGATGAATGGATTGGGGCAGTATTGGGAAGGGAGAAAATTTCTAGAAAGGATTCAGTGAGAATGGGGATTATTATAGGACAAATATTTGGAAGGAAAGGTGTGACTCTGTATTTAACGAGCAGAAGCCTAATCTAGAAAAGGTAATTTTTAAAGCTACCAGGGGCATTGTAGAGAGTATCAAGCTATGGGAAGAGAAGGAAACTTCTGCTGTTGAAAAGACTTAAGGAAGAACCAAAATGGAAAGCACCAGAAGATGGATGGATAAAAAAAATGTGGATGGAGCTTATGACATTTCAAATCAGAATGATAGAATTGGTATAGTTGCAAGAAATGGTGATTAAATGTTGATAGCAGCTGTTGACAAGCATAAGGATGTCCAGAAATCTATTATAGTTGAAGCTTTGGCTATGAAAGAGGGTCTGACGCTGGGTTTACAGAAGAACTGGAATAAAATTGTTATTGAAACAGATTATTGATTCTGTACAAAGTTGTTCAGGAGCAAATGTTGCCCAAGTGGGAAGTAGAGCCAATTATTGCAGATATTCAAGCTTTGTAGGGGAACTTTCAAGAGTGCAAATTTAGTTGGATTAATAGAAAAGCAAATCGAGTGGTTGATTGGCTAAATAATCAAACCAAGAGGAGGATGTGCTCGTTAAAATGGGTTAATATGCCCCCATCTTCTTTAGTGCATATTTTAAGCAGGGATATATATATATTAGAATAAGATTCTAGAATTTTAAATCTTAATATATTCAAAATATATTTTTTTGAAAATTTAATTGCATGTCATTTAATTTCCCAACAAATTGTATATAGTAATTTTTTTAATAAATTACAACTCATATCGGCCCCAACTGGCGCTATAGGCATTTTTTATTTTAGAGTGGTGCTTGATTAACTGATTGAATAAGGATATTATAATCAATTATAAAAGGTCCACTGGCATTCTTTGTTTTAGAGTGCTGCTTGATTAGTTGATTGAATTATATAAGGATGCAGTAGAAATGCAGTTTAAATGGATTGGTTTTAATGTTGTCTCTTACTATATTGGCATAAATCTTTGTAAGCTAACTTTTCAGACATGCAAAATTAAGAAGGCCAAAGAACATGTTTTTATTTGTAAGTAATAGGAAGTATAAAGAGGTAATAAAATATGTTGTTAATTGTATAATAATAGACACATTGAAGAAAGGGTGGTTTAATTCAGAGGTCTAATAACAGAGTATAGTTCATAGTAGCACTCACTAAAGTATAGCTTTTCAACCTTGGTGTCAAAGACAACAGGTAAATCAACTGGTTTTAACATTCAATTACATCTTAAGCATAAAAATTAAAGATAATTGTTCTGAATACATTACATTCAGCAGTATTAAGTCCCATTAACTTCTGCTTGTTGGTGAAACCAATGGGATGTGGATACGCAAAATACTATCAAAAAATAGAAACATTAGCTACCATGCTTGTATTATTACTAATTGGTGGTCCAAAACGACTCATAAATCAGCACAAATCACACTTTCTATAAAACGATACATGGATTTACATTTTTCACAAAACAGAGGGGAGTGTTGAAAGGTTTGATTTTTGGCAAACTCAAAGATTGATCAGCATTGAGAAGTTGAAATGAAGCAACAACTGAGTTGGTGAGAGGAAAAAAAAAGAAAACGGGGGGAGAAACGTTAATTAAAAACAATTAAGGAAGGGAAATGAGCAATTACAAAAAAAATGGCAGTAGGAAAAAGAAGGGTGGAAACTAATAGAGAGCCTTTTTAGTCATCCGAAAAGTGAGAAAAAAAAACCAAAAAAGGTCAGAAGGTGGCTCCAGATTAATCTTCACTCCTCAGTTTGAGTTTTTAGTAATTTCCCTGACTACTAAAAATAATATATAGTATATATGGTAAATGAATCAATTCATTGACTTGGAAAATTAAAACTAAACAAACATTATGCGATAGAAATAATTTAGACTTGGTCTAGCATTACATTTGTATGTAAAAAAGTTGTTTTTCACCTAAAACTCAATACTAAATAGGTCTTAATTTCTTCAAACTCAAACTCAATACCAAATAAGTTTTAGTTTGTGTCAAAAGCTGATTCTGACAGTAAAACCAAGCCAACCTGAAAAACTAATCGGTATGTGTTTTTGCGTTTCAAAAGTACTTTTGGACATTAACTGTTTTCTTTTAACTAATATGACTTTTAGACATTTTATCTTTTTTATACATTTTTTTCATAACAATACCAAACATTAATTACAATTTTTTTATCACAATTTCAATTCAAAAGCACTTCTTTCAATTTCAAACCGCAACCTCAATACCAAACTACGCCTTAATATACTTGAAATCTCAGTTCGGTAAAAAAATTTTCTTACATAACCACCAAGTATTAAGAACCATGAGGAATAATGCCACTTAAAAGATAATTGTGTGGAGATTTGATCTTTTTGAATCTTTAAAGTATTCTTTTAGGGAGAGGTTGGTAATAAATACTATAGCATCAAGAATATTAAGTTAAACATATCCTATTAAATTATTCTGATTATGCAAAAATTTAAAAAGAAGAAGAATATATTATAAAATAAAGAAGATAATTATTGTTTTGTAAATAAAATCATAAAGAAAAGGTTAAGGTCAAAAGAGCAAAAATGAAGAAATAACGGATGGTTTCGATGAGATGGGGTGATTCAGCTGAATATGTTCTTCAATATCCATAACTTATAAGAGACAGATTGGGAGGATATAATAAAAATTTTGGATGGGATGAAAAAGTCGTTTTGAGGAAGGGTAATAAGTTCTTCACCAAAATTGTTCCCTCAATTTTCCAACCTACACGTTATAATTGCAATCATTGAAATCCTATAATAATATAAGGGTAACTTACATAAATGGTCACATAATCACATAAAGACTTTATGAGTTTTCATTTTGGTTACTTATATTTGTAATATTGAATATTTTGGTTACTCAATCACATAAATATTTTGGTTACTCAATCACATAACATGATGATGTGGCTATGTCATGTGGTATGTTTGATAACATATTTATGACGTGTCATCATATCAAGTGATATCTTAGATGATATGGTCTGTCATTGTTGCGCCAAAAATCTCTTACTAGAGTTTTCGCAGAGAATTCTTTATGACAACATAGGAGCGTGCCAGTCAATTTGCTGAAATTGACAAAGAGGATGTAAAAACTAGATCTGGTGCGCGGAGCAGCAGATTGAAAGATCAGAGCGATTTGTGGGGACTGGATCAAAGTCACACCGGAGCATTTAAATCATTGGATCCACAACAAGTTGTTCTTCTTAAGTGGGGCCTTCTAGATCTCTTTCACTAGATCAAATCTGCAAGATCTGTTTTTGACTGGAATTGAAAGGAAAATAACAATTTGATTTGTTATTGAAGAGAGAGAAACACGTGTACAGTGTTTTTATGTCCGGAGACAAGATTGAAACAAGAGAAAAACACTAAAAGAGTGTTTGGGTGTCCTGAGATAGGATCTAAACAAGAAAAATATGAAGAACGAGTAAGAACTCGTGATGAACAAAGGGAAAATGGCGCAGAGCCAGAGAGAAAATAAGCACGGAGCTTGGTTTTTTGCGCGGAGCAAGTTTGTAGCTTCAGGAGCTGGTTTTTGAGATGAGTGATATCTGTGAATGTGTCTGAATGTGTGTTTGAAGTTCCGGGATTGATTCCTTTCTATAAAGGGCGGCATGGGCGTTGAATTTAATGGGCCTGACTTGCTGAAGAAGGCGAATTCCTCCTCCTAGGTAGATGACAGCTCCTAGGAAGGTGCAGTGAAGTTTCCTTGTTCTTCTGATTGCTTCCAACTACTGGGGAGAGGGAAGAGAGAATGCCAAGGACGTCATTCCAATCCTCCTCCTGGATAGGTGATGAATGACTTCTCCTTCTTATCACACTTCAGCATGCCTTTGTTACTTCCTTTGTGCTGAAATCAACTAATTTGACTAAGAAATGACCTTCTGACATCAGGACTTGGACTTTGATCATCAAGGCCACGAAACTCTTCATACTTAGTCATATTTTACTCTTCAAATCATGAAAATAACACTTAGTTAAGAAAATGGCTTAAACCGGGGTGACAAAGCCACGTGTCCTTAACTAAAAAGAATGCAAAAGTTGCAAACGAAGTCGGAATAACCCAAAATTTCACCAGTAAGCTTAGATTATCTTCATAAGACTATGGAAAAAATTCCAAGTGAATTCGAGCTCTCTATCATGGTGAACTTTGTTTCACTCCCTAAAATGTCCTTAACTGAAAACCGGGCATAAGTTTTTACACCGATGTCAGAATAAGGTGAAATTTCACTAAGATGATCTACATAGCTCAAGGGTCATCATGGTATGCTCCTTGGTAGAAATCGCAGCCTCTAGCCTCTCTAATTTGTCAATTTTACCATTTTGTCCTTAATTGAACAAAATGCAAAGTTGTAGTTTCGCCTCCCAGGGAGGGGAAAAGGACTAGGCGATTTCTCCACCATGTTAGGTTGAATATGTTGAGGAGGTGTGAGGTTGAAAATCTCATGCCTCTCTCATGTAGTAGGTGTTTCTCTTGCTGACAAACTTTAGCTCTCTGTCTCCTTCCTGCAGGAAGAGAAAAATAACTCTCCTTAGGGAAGAGGGCGGCCTCTCCTCTACATAGGAGACGACTTTATGTGAGTCCATGAGATATTTTCCATCTCATGGTTAGATGGCAAACAACTTCCTTTTTTACTGCTTGCCTCCCTAGCTGACAGCAGCATTGAAGGAAACTGCCTCCTTTAATTGGTTTTCTGCCTACTCCCTTGATATAGGGCGGCATATATGGATAATAATAATAATAATTTTGAAAATTATTATTATTTATTTAATAATTTCGGCCTTAATTAATTAATTACAAGATTTTCCTAATTCTATCAGAACTAGGGTGGTGTAGAAACCAAGTTTCTTCAGGATTTGTAATTAAATCTTGACCACTCATCTTGATATAAATCATGTGAAGACCAATTTACCCTCAACTGTAAATTGAGGAATAGACAATGCCCCCCCAAGCTTAAGTCCTTGAATTAAAAGGATTTGAGCTTCTATATAAGGAAATTGGTCTTAGCCGAAATTCCTCCTCTTATTTTTCCTTAGCATCGTCGACTCCTTCTTGGTACCATACTTAGCCGAAAATTGCAGCAAGTTCTCAAGCTTCAATGGCTTCCAAGAATAAAGATTTCAACAACAAAAATCATCAAGGCCGATCCACCTCCATGCCAAGCAATTCAAGCCACAGCTCCCTTTTCTTGGAGGCTTCCAAAATCATTGGCAAGGATCATGTAGATGTGACTTCGATGATAATTATGTGGTGTTATAGCTGCTGGAATTTAGAGGATTAATTTGGATTTAATCCAAATTAATTTGGTGAAGAGATTGGCATGAAATCCTAGCAAAAACCATGTATATTTTCGGCATAGGATTTAATTTTTGCCATAAATCTTTCAATTAACATGTTGCTGCATATAATCATGTATCATATGTCATAAATCATGTTATTTTGATGAAATTTAGGGCTAGGGTTCATCGATTAGGGTTAGAAACCCTAATTTCCAATATTTGGCCTTAATTGGCCAAAAAATATTAAGCTCAATTTGGCCTAGATCTTTAATCTAGCCAACATTGATTAAGATAAGATGTTTTCCTCATGCAATTAGGTTAGATTTCATGAGCATGAAAACCTAATTTGATGAGGAAAGAAAACCCTAGCAAGCCGCGCCCCCAAATTGCAAAAATTGAAATTTGTGCGGCTTGCAATTAGGTCCCTAAGACTAGGGTTTTCAGCCTATCTGTTATTTTAGGCCAAAAATTAGTTTAATTTTCTTAAAAATACTAACATAATTAATTTTGGCAGCCATAATTTAATATTTTTGCCAAAATAAAAATTATGAAATACTTTTAAGGTGGTAAAATTAATTTCACCAGCTTGTAGTACTTCAAATTAACAATTTCTTGCTAATTTTTCTTATATAGGCCGCATTTGCTATTGGGGTGGCTTTGTCCACTAAGCTTTGTATGAACTTGGTGAGGACAATGTCCTTAGCACCATTCTTCTTGCCCCCCGGGCATTGCTTGCCATCTCCTGGGTGCTTCCAAAGTTTCTCTGCCCTAACTTTCCTTCGTGATTTTCGAATCGGATTTGATCCTAGCTAACAAAGCATCAAGTCGTCTGAGCACCTCATCCTCACTTGTTGTATCTTTTTTTATTTCAGGAGAGTCTTCAATCCCCTTGGAGCTGGTGACTTCTATGGAGTCGTCAACTTCCTCAAAGTCAGAGTGGTTAGAAAGTTGCCCCCCTAGCGTAACTTCCTCATTTACCACTTCGTCTTCATCATGTTTGGTGCAGTCATCTTCACCACTCTCGGCGCAGTCATCACTTGTGGTACATTCAATGGTGACATCATCTTCCTCAATGGCTTTGGTGCCATCTTCATTGCCCCCTGAGCGTTCGTCATCTTCTTGAGACAATGGACTTGTGCTATCACCTTCACCACTTCCCATACTCATGTTGTCATTGATAGTTTCAGTAAGATGGGTGGTACTGCTAGTAGAAGTGGCATCATCACTAGTTGAACTAGTGATACCAGCATCTTCTCTGATTGGAGTAGACTTATCATCACCATCATCCATATCGGAAGTGGTGGAGTCAACAGTAAATTTCTGAAGTGTGGAGTTCATCTCCACTTCTTTTCTTGCTTTGGCTCTTTTACGGAGCTCGCGTCTTCTCCAAGTCTTCTTATTTTGCTGAGTAGGTTGGCTAAAGATTTTTGGATGCTCAACCCTTCGCCAAACACCACTTTGAACCTTTAAAGTTGACTGGACCGTCTTTGGTTGTGCATGAGAAATTGGAGTTTTTTTTAATTGCACCATTCTGGATGAAGATGGATCAGATGAGTAGGTGGGTGGCGTCACCTTTAGAGTGGATGGCGGCACTTGCTCCTTTGCCCTAGGTGGAGAAAACTCCAACTTTCTTCTAGGAGCCTTGTGTTTCAATGCCACTGACCTTGGAGTTAATGGCTGAGCAAGTTGATCATCCAAGGGTTTTTGCACCATGGTCACACCTTTTGCCTTTCCTTCTGTAAACAAGTGACCATTCTTTCGAAAGTTAGCCATCACCTTGTCAACAACTTCTTCTACAAGAGGTGAAACTTGGGTGGCCACTTGGTGTGGATGGAGTATGACAACTTGATGTGGATGTAACTGAGGTAGTGTGATACGAATCTAGTTGTATTAGATTCAAATCTAGCCTTGAATATCTATCAAAGTCGACTTGAACTTCCTCAACTTCTAGATGTGTATGTCGGTGACCTTCACAAGGTGATTCCTCTTCTTTCGTCGGCCCAAAGTCTCCAATTAGACCTGCAATTGTCAACTCAAGAACACAAGATTCACAAACAATCAAGTATCACAACTTAATTGTTTGCTAGGACTCTACAAGATTGAAGAACCCTAAGTTTTGCTCAAACTAGAACAAGAAGCTAAGATAATCAATTTGGGTGAAAACCTCAATTTTATTAATCAACTCAACTTGTGTTTACAAGAGGGGGTTGGTGCCTTTATATAGGCAAGAAGGGGGAGGCGGCTCTGATATAAATTCCTATGCCCTAAGGGTAAAGGAAAAAGCTAGGAAGGACCCTACTCCTTATTCTACTAGGAAAAGGAAAATAACAAACAATGATTGGACTTAGTCAAACAAGGCCCAACCCAATGTCATCTAAACTAAATAAATAGCTAATTAAAATAGAATAAAGCCCAAAATGGCCAAATTACAACTCTAATGACCTAATGCTCATCGATTTCAAGAAGAATGCACAACTTGGAATCGATGGGAATATTCCTTTGTTGATGATCTCCAATGGGCTTCAAATGATCTCTGATGGCTTTAAACTCTTCAAGATGAAGTCTAATGAGGCCAAACAAAGCTTCCTTGAACCTTTTAGCTCTTGCCCTTGTCATTGGACCTAATGGCATCTTCAATGGATCAAATGGCATCTTAAGCAACTCCGATGAGCTTGAAACTTCTTCCTTAGCATCTTCAAGCTTCTCCAAGCCTCCTTGCCGCATATACACATCCTCTCCATGATCTCCATTGTGCCCTTCAAGACCATGATGAGTCCTTGGCGCATCATCCCCTCTCCCTTGAAAAGGATTTGTCCTCAAATCTGCATCATTATCAAACAAGGATAAGTCCGAGACATTAAAAGTAGCACTTATATTACCATATACACTAGGAAGATCTAGCTTGTAGGCATTGTTGTTGATCCTCTCCAAGACTTGGAATGGACCATCTCCACGAGGTAATAGCTTAGACTTCCTCTTCTCAGGAAACCTTTCCTTCCTTAGATGCAACCAAACCCAATCTCCGGGTTCAAAGATGACCTCTTTGCGTCCCTTGTTAGCATTCTTCATGTAGTGTTGTGTTTTTTTCTCAATTTGAGCTCTAACCTTTGCATGAAGATCCCTAACAAAATCTGCCTTGCGTTGCCCATCCATGTCAACTTGCACACTCAAAGGTAAACTCAACAAATCCAATGGGGTTAAAGGATTAAAGCCATACACACATTCAAAAGGTGAAAATCCAGTTGTACTATGTATGCTTCTATTGTATGCAAATTCAACATGAGGCAAACAATCTTCCCAAGTTCTTAAGTTCGTTTTAATCAATGCTCTAAGTAAGGTTGACAAAGTCCTATTAACTACTTCAGTTTGACCATCAGTTTGAGGGTGACAAGTACTTGAAAATAACAACTTAGTACCTAACTTAGCCCACAAAGTTCTCCAAAAGTGACTTAAGAACTTAGCATCTCTATCACTCACAATCGTCCTAGGCATTCCATGTAGTCGAACAATCTACTTTAAAGAACAAATTAGCTACATTAATGGCATCATCAGTTTTAGTGCATGCAATAAAGTGTGCCATCTTAGAAAACCTATCAACAACCACAAAGATAGAATCTTTACCTCTCCTAGAACGAGGTAATCCTAAAACAAAATCCATGCTAATATGAGTCCATGGTTCATGAGGAATAGGCAAAGGAGTATACAAACCATGAGGTTTAGATGTAGATTTAGCTTGCAAACAAGTAATGCAACTAGAAACATGCTTTCCTACATCATATCGCATCTTAGGCCAAAAGAAGTGTTAATGCAATATCTCATATGTTCTATCAACACCAAAGTGACCCATTAAACCACCCTCATGTGATTCCCTCACAAGCACAAAACGCAAAGAACAAGTAAGTATACACAATCTAGATTCTTTAAACAAAAATCCATCATGCTTATAATACTTCCCAAATCCAGAATTCTCACATGCTTTAAACACATTACTAAAGTAAGCATCACTAGCATATAAGTCTTTAATAAACTCAAATCCAAGAAACTTAGAATCAAGCATGGAAAGTAAAACATACCTCCTTGATAAAGCATCGGCTACAACATTCTCCTTACCTTTCTTGTAGCGCACCACATATGGAAAGGATTCAATGAACTCAATCCACTTAGCATGTCTCTTATTCAGCTTTTGTTGGCCCTTTAAGTACTTCAAGCTCTCATGATCCGTGTGAATCATAAACTCCTTAGGCCACAAATAATGCTGCCAAGTTTGTAATGCTCTGACAAGAGCATACAACTCCATATCATATGTAGGATAGTTCAATGCAGCCCCACTCAACTTCTCACTAAAGTATGCCACGGGTTTCCCTCCTTGCATGAGTACTGCGCCAATACCTACACCTGAAGCATCACATTCAATCTCAAAAGTATTGTTAAAGTTAGGTAAAACAAGCAAAGGAGCATTAGTTAGTTTATCCTTCAAAGTCTCAAATGCTTCTTGTTGCTCTTTTCCCCACTTGAATGGTGCATTCTTTTTCATCACACTAGTAATAGGGGCGGCTAAGGTGCTAAAATCCTTAACAAACCTCCTATAAAATCCGGCCAGGCCATGGAAGGATCTCACTTGACCAACATTGGTGGGGGTTGCCCAATCCTTGATGGCTTTGATCTTCTCCTCATCAACATGTATACCTTGCGCAGAAACCACAAAACCAAGAAAAACAAGCTTGTTTGTGCAAAAGGTGCACTTCTTAAGGTTAGCATACAACTTCTCAACCCTAAGTACATCTAAAACACATCTCAAATGCTCAATATGTTCCTCTAAGTTGCGGCTATACACAAGTATATCATCAAAATAAACAACAACAAACTTTCCAATATAAGCTCTTAAAACATGATTCATTAATCTCATGAAAGTACTAGGTGCATTAGTTAATCCAAAAGGCATAACTAACCATTCATACAATCCTAACTTAGTTTTAAAAGCAGTTTTTCATTCATCACCCTCTTTCATATGAATTTGATGATATCCACTCTTAAGATCAATCTTTGAGAATAAGCAAGAACCATGCAATTCATCAAGCATATCATCTAATCTAGGAATAGGGTGGCGATACTTAACTGTTATGTTGTTTCTTGCCCTACAATCAACACACATTCTCCAAGTCCCATCCTTCTTAGGAACAAGCAAAACTGGAACTGCACATGGAGAAAGACTTTCGCGCACATAGCCCTTTTTCTAGCAACTCTCCAAATTGTTTCTCCAACTCCTTTGTTTCATCAGGGTTTGTCCTATATGCTGGCTTGTTTGGAATTTGCGCCCCAGGGATGAAGTCAATTTGATGTTCAATCCCTCTAATTGGTGGTAAACCACTAGGAATCTCCTAAGGAAACAAATCTGCATAATCACTCAAAAGAGAAACAATGTTGCTTGGAAGCTCTCCATCCAAGTTGTTAGTAGTAACAAGTGTATTTTTAAGCATAAGCAAGATCAAAACAGAATTATTATTCAAAGCATTCTTAATCTCACTCTTAGTAGCTAACATACACTCTTTAACAACTTTCTTAGAACTATCAACCAAAACAGCCTTGTTTTCAACGCAATTAGAACTAGAATTAGCATGCTTTTTCTTTTCTTGAGCCCTATATTCAGATTCTAATTTAGTAAAATCATCCCTCAATTTCAATTGATCTTTCAAAGCTTC
>AWUE01014957.1:0-31881 GCA_001974825.2 Corchorus olitorius | reverse complement strand
ATGATTATAGTTAGGCCATAAACAACTTAAAGAAAAGCTTCGAGGATTGCCAAATCGAAGATAATTCAAAACGGAACTAATTGGCCCCGATAGGCCCAAAATAACAAGTGTTCCAAATGAGTTAAAAACTTCACAGTGGACTAATCTCACCAAAGTGATTATAGTTAGGCCTTAAACAATGGAAAGAAAAGCATTGAGGTTTGCCAAATCGAAGACGATTCAAAACAGAACTAATTGGCCTCGATAGGCCCAAAATAACAAGTGTTCCAAATGAGCTAAAAACTTCACAGTGGATTAATCTCACCATAATGATTATAGTTAGGCCATAAACAATGGAAAGAAAAGCATTGAGTGATACGAATCTAGTTGTATTAGATTCAAATCTAGCCTTGAATATCTATCAAAGTCGACTTGAACTTCCTCAACTTCTAGATGTGTATGTCGATGACCTTCACAAGGTGATTCCTCTTCTTTCGTCGGCCCAAAGTCTCCAATTAGACCTGCAAATTTTAACTCTAGAACACAAGATTCACAAACAATCAAGTATCACAACTTAATTGTTTGCTAGGACTCTACAAGATTGAAGAACCCTAAATTTTGCTCAAACTAGAACAAAGAAGCTAAGATAATCAATTTGGGTGAAAACCTCAATTTATTAATCAACTCAACTTGTGTTTATAAGAGGGGGTTGGTGCCTTTATATAGGCAAGAAGGGGGAGGCGGCTCTGATATAAATTCGTATGCCCTAAGGGTTAAGGAAAAAGCTAGGAAAAAGCTAAGAAGGAGCTAGGAAGGACCCTACTCCTTATTCTACTAGGAAAAGGAAAATAACAAACAAGGATTGGACTTAGTCAAACAAGGCCCAACCCAATGTCGATCTAAACTAAATAAATAGCTAATTAAAATAGAATAAAGCCCAAAATGGCCAAATTACAACTCTAATGACCTAATGCTCATCGATTTCAAGAAGAATACACAACTTGGAATCGATGGGAATATTCCTTTGTTGATGATCTCCAATGGGCTTCAAATGATCTCCGATGGCTTTAAACTCTTCATGATGAACTCTAATGAGGCCAAACAAAGCTTCCTTGAACCTTTTAGTTCTTGCCCTTGTCATTGGACCTAATGGCATCTTCAATGGATCAAATGGCATCTTAAGCAACTCCGATGAGCTTGAAACTTCTTCCTTAGCATCTTCAAGCTTCTCCAAGCCTCCTTGCCGCATATACACATCCTCTCCATGATCTCCATTGTGCCCTTCAAGACCATGATGAGTCCTTGGCGCATCATAGTGTGACCAAGGGTGGCGGAACCTGCTGCTGTACTTGCCCCCCGAGTGTTGTTTCTATTACAGAGATGGCTTCTTGCACTTTTTTGAAGCCATTCTCATTCTTGGTTATTTGTTCTTGGATCATCTCTTGGATTCTAGCTTCCATCTTGTTCATCACCTCTTCTAAGGTGTTAGCAAGATCACTAGGAGTTATAGTGCAGGTGACATCTCCTGGGAGGTAGGGGGTGCCGCCTCCTTTGTTGCCTTTTGCAAGCAGGGAGGCATCTCCTGAAACAAGGGATGCATCTCCTTTGTTGCTTTCTTCGTCACTTTCATGTTCATGTAAGAACATGTAGTGCAGAGAATCTTGCTTTTTTCTTTGCATCCTCACTGGTTAGCTGTCCATTTTCTGGAAGATTAAATGCAACCATGTGTATAGGAGCTGGGAAATGATCCTTGTTGACTCTCATATCCTTCTTGAGAGGCTCAGGGAACTTTAGTATTCCCCTTTCTATCTTCTCTTGTACTATGTTCCTGAACACAGTACAGTTGTTGGTTAGATGCCTCCAGGAGTCATGGTTCTTGTAGTACTCTCTCCCTTTGATGTCCTCAAGTGAATGAAGGACATGTCCAGGCGGTAGCTTGATCATACCAGACTTATGTAGGAAGTCAAAGACTTCATTTGTTTTTGTGGTGTCAAATCAATAACTTTTGCTTCCATCATAAGGTTTCTTCTCTGCTTGTCTCTGGTACATAGCAAAAAACCTCTCCTGGGTCTGAGGGTGTCCCACTCCTGCCTTTATCAGACATGAACACTCAATAGGCCAATCAGCTTTGACCTCACCTATTCCAAGTTCAAAATTTGGCTCTTGATAGTAAGTACCATAAGATGAACTTCTTCTTTCATTCTCCTCTCGTAGGAGAGTCTCATATCTTGTCACCTTGGTTGACATCTCGAAGAAGTCTCTGAAGTCAACTCCTTCGAACTTCTTTCGAAGCTCTATGTCAAGTCCATTTTGAGCTAGGCGCACGAACTCTACCTCCTGGAGATGTGTGCGGCACCTGTTCCTTAGCTCCTTGAAGCGAGCTAAGTACTCTTCAGCTGACTCCCCTTTCTTTTGATAGAGGCCTGACAAGTCAGCCACGGAGACCTCTAGTTCAGTCCTATAGAATTGTGTATGGAATAACCTCTCCATCTCTTCCCAAGTCCTTACTGAGTTGGGTGGTAGGTTGATGTACCATGTGAAAGCCGCCCCAGTGACTAAGTTAGGAAAGAGACGAAGCTTGTGATATCTAGAGTTAGCCTTTCCACATTGCACAGTGAAGCGAGCAATGTGCTCTAGAGTCGTCTGCTCACTTGAAGTTCCGCAGAAACAAGTGAAGCCAAGGACTTTGTATCCTCGAAAGATAAGGCTTCTCGAATGATGGCCTTCCAACTCTTCTGTAAACGGGGCCAATCATATCTTCAATCATCTCCCTGATGTGGTTCTGATTGACTGGTTCTTGTACCTCAGCAACTTGAGGTGAATGGCGTGGAGCAGGATGGCATTGATGGCCATTCCTTACGCCATTGTCATTGCCATTGCCATTCCTCACATGAGGCGATACATAGGCTACAGCTCGAGGTTGAACATTGTTAACTTCCTCTTCTATGTTGTTAGCAACATTGTCAACACCTTCTTGTTGATTCACAAGATTGTTTTCACCTCCAAGTCCCTGTTGGACGGCTCCTAGAGGAGGAGGAGGTGGAGGTAGAACTTGTTGGTTGTTCACCTCATTGTTGATCACTTGCAGAAGAGGTGGCGCAGGTAGGGCGCCAGGCAGCTGTTTATTTTACCCCCTCGAGTCCAACCTCAAACTTGTTGATGAGTTGTTGGATATTCTCTTGGGAGTCGGCTCCTTGTTGAACCAATTGTTGCACTATGAGATCTTGAGAGGTGTTTAACCTTTCAAGAGACTGAGCAATGGCTTCAAGAGCTCGCCACATGTTAACATTTGTCTGCTTAGGAGAAGAGTCCTCTTCCTCCTTGCCAGTAGAGCCACATGGGCTTTGGCTTGAGGAGTCTTGAGGCCTCTTGTCTCCATTCTTAGGTGGCATAGCTGTGTTGTGTAAAAAAAAAACTTAAAGTAAATAAATGAAAAAAGTAAATAGAAAGTAGACCTTTAGGATGCTGAAGTGAGAAGAAAAGTTGTTGTGTCCCAGCTTGAACGTTGAAGGGAGTTGTTGGTGTGGACCTAGGAGGTGAACACCGTGAACTTGAAGGGAGAGGAGAGGAGTCGGGGATCGCAGACTATTTAGAGGGAAAAAAGACCTGAGGCCGCTAGAGGGAAGACAAGTTGTTGTTGTGTCCCACCAGGCGTGCCAAAAAGAGATGTTGCGCCAAAAATCTCTTGCTAGAGTTTTCGCGGAAAATTCTTTATGACAACATAGGGGCGTGCCAGTCAATTTGTTGAAATTGACAAAGAGGATGTAAAAACTAGATCTGGTGCGCGGAGCAGCAGATTGAAAGATTAGAGCGATTTGTGGGGACTGGATCAAAGTCACACCGGAGCATTTAAATCATTGGATCCACAACAAATTGTTCTTCTTAACTGGGGCCTTCTAGATCTCTTTCACTGGATCAGATCTGCAAGATCTGTTTTTGATTGGAATTGAAAGGAAAATAACAATTTGATTTGTTATTGAAGAGAAAGAAACACGTGTACAATGTTTTTATGTCCGGAGACAAGATTGAAACAAGAGAAAAACACTAAAAGAGTGTTTGGGTGTCCTGAGACAAGATCTAAACAAGAAAAATATGAAGAACGAGTAAGAACTCGTGATGAACAAAGGGAAAATGGCGCAGAGCCAGAGAGAAAATAAGCACGGAGCTTGGTTTTTTGCGCAGAGCAAGTTTGTAGCTTCAGGAGCTGGTTTTTGAGATGAGTGATATCTGTGAATGTGTCTGAATGTGTGTTTCAAGTTCTGGGATTGATCCCTTTATATAGGGGGCGGCATGGGCCTTGCATTTAATGGGCCTGACTTGATGAAGAAGGTGAATTCCTCCTCCTAGGTAGATGACAGCTCCCAGGAAGGTGCAGTGAAGCTTCCTTCTTCTTCTGATTGCTTCCAACTACTAGGAGAGGGAAGAGAGGATGCCAAGGATGTCATTCCTCTAGATGAGAGATGGAAATCCTCCTCCTGGATAGGTGATGAACGATTTTTCCTTCTTCTTATCACACTTCAGCATGCCTTCGTTGCTTGCTTTGTGCTGAAATCAACTAATTTGACTAAGAAATGGCCTTCTGACATCAGGACTTGGACTTTGATCATCAAGGCCACGAAATTTTTGAGATGAGTGATATCTGTGAATGTGTCTAAATGTGTGTTTCAAGTTCTGGGATTGATTCCTTTATATAGGGGGCGGCATGGGCCTTGCATTTAATGGGCCTGACTTGCTGAAGAAGGCGAATTCCTCCTCCTAGGTAGATGACAGCTCCCAGGAAGGTGCAGTGAAGCTTTCTTCTTCTTCTGATTGCTTGCAACTACTGGGGAGAGGGAAGAGAGGATGCCAAGGACATCATTCCTCTAGATGAGAGATGGAAATCCTCCTCCTGGATAGGTGATGAACGATTTTTCCTTCTTCTTATCACACTTCAGCATGCCTTCGTTGCTTCCTTTGTGCTGAAATCAACTAATTTGACTAAGAAATGGCCTTCTGACATCAGGACTTGGACTTTGATCATCAAGGCCACGAAATTTTTCATACTTAGTCATATTTTACTCTTCAAATCATGAAAATAACACTTAGTTAAGAAAATGGCTTAAACCGGGGTAACAAAGCCACGTGTCCTTAACTGAAAAGAATGCAAAAGTTGCAAACGAAGTCGGAATAAGCCAAAATTTCACCAGTAAGCTTAGATTATCTCCATAAGACTATGGAAAAAATTCCAAGTGAATTCAAGCTCTCTATCATGGTGAACTTGGTTTCACTCCCCAAAATGTCCTTAATTGAAAACCGGGCATAAGTTTTTACACCGATGTCAGAATAAGGTGAAATTTCACCAAGATGATCTACATAGCTCAAGGATCATCATGGTATGCTCCTTGGTAGAAATCGCAGCCTCTAGCCTCTCCAATTGGTTAATTTTACCATTTTGTCCTTAATTGAACAAAATACAAAGTTGTAGTTTCGCCTTTCGGGGAGGAGAAAAAGGCTAGGCGATTTCTCCACCATGTTAGGTTGAATATGTTGAGGAGGTGTGAGGTTGAAAATCTCATGCCTCTCTCATGTAGATAGGTGTTTCTCTTGTTGACAAATTTTAGCTCTCTGCCTCCTTCCTACAGGAAGAGAAAAATAACTCTCCTCAGGGAAGAGGGCGGCCTCTCCTTTACATAAGAGACGACTTTATGTGAGTCCATGAGATATTTTCCATCTCATGGTTAGATGGCAAACAACTTCCTTTTTTACTGCTTGCCTCCCTAGCTGACAGCAGCATTGAAGGAAACTGCCTCCTTTAATTGATTTTCTGCCTCCTCCCTTGATATAGGGCGGCATATATGGATAATAATAATAATAATTTCAAAAATTATTATTATTTAATTAATAATTTCGGCCTTAATTAATTAATTACAAGATTTTCCTAATTCTATCAGAACTAGGGTGGTGCAGAAACCAAGTTTCTTCAAGATTTGTAATTAAATCTTGACCACTCATCTTGATATAAATCATGTGAAGACCAATTTACCCTCAATTGTAAAATTGAGGTATAAACAGTCATATCATCATGCTACGTGACATGATGGATGATATGTATGTGCCACATAAGCGGATTAAGGGTTTAGTGACTAAAATATTCAATTTTACAAACGTAAATGACCAAATCGTTACTTTTCATAGTTAGGTGATTAACACAAAAACTGGACTAAAGTTAAGTAGCTAAATTTATAATTTACCCTATTAAAAAGTCATAAATTTTAGGTAGCACTTTTTGTCTAATTCATGTATATATATAGTACATTTTTTAGATTTATCACTAAACTTTATGCAAGATTAGACGAGACAAATTAGTAAAAGGCAGTAGAATTTGCTTAATTATTTTCTTTGTAGAATAGTAATAATAAGTTGATTTATTAATTTTTCAATATATACACTCTAATTTAAGAAACTATAAAATAAGCTAGACATATCATGTTAAAAATGGTCCTAATTAGTAATATTTTCGTCCATTCACAATAACCATAAAAAGATAATCACAAGTTTAAATACAAATTTAGTCATAACTCATACTGTAAATGGTATGATTTATTGATAAGTTCTAAAAATTAACATTATTTTTTTACAAACCCTATTGGGTAATGAGAATGAATCTCCCCTAGTCCTGAGTCGAGCTGCATCGAACACTAAATGAGGGGAAATGCTCCCAACAATTATTTTTTAGTATTTCTAGTCCTCCCCTCATTGACTATCATTTTCAAAGGGGAAGAGAGTCTTGATTTAGGTTTTCTGTAGATTGAATATTATTAGAGATGATGATTTTATTTTATGATGTATGAGTTCCTTGAACCAGTCAATCATCCATCGCTAATAAAAATCTTCTATATAGAAGTGGAAGCGAGGGGTTGATGAACATTGTAAAGACTTGTAAAGAAAATTCACTTAAACTAATATTCGGAACGACACGAATTGTGGAGTAAGATCCAAATTTGGATAATACAGATTCATCTCATGTCGGAATAAGAGCAGGAAATTCGGAACAAATAATAATTTTTTTAATAATTTATGGGCACAGACTCTGGAATGAATTACAAGAAATATCGATCCTCTGATTCTTCTTTCGATAAATTTGCTTCAAGGGTCTTGATAGACTTGATTTTGAACAAACAAAAATAATCTTCTCCAAATAAATTGGCAAAGATCAAAACAAATAAATATTCTTCAAGGATCCTTCATAGAATTGATTTTGATTGAACATAAATAACCTTCTCCGAATAAGTTAGTGAAGATCGAACTAATAATTTCTTGAATGTTGGTGAAGATCAAAGTAAGAATATCTTGAATACCAGAGCTTGATTCTGCAGAGCTTCTCTACTTTCAATTGTCTGTGGAAAATGACTTGGAGAGCTTGGTACTTATAGTGGGGGATGGAGAGTTTCCAAGAGAAGTTAATTTCTTTTGTTTATTTATCTCTAGATAATTAATTTTAATTGAAGATAAACAAGATGACACAGAAGTTAAATCTGAATGCCTAATAATTGAAGCCTTGGGATTTGATTGGTCAGATGACGTAATATTTGTCAATCTGATTACCTAATAATTGAAGCTTCAAGGCTTGTTTGCGTACACGATTTGGAGTGTAGCAAGTAGGCAAGTCTTGAAACTTGATATGCTTTTGGTGTTATAATTTGTTTACACCTTTGCATGGAGTACTTGAGAAGATCCCTGGTGATTTTTTTTGCAACTTTACATGGCTTGAGAGAATATTTGCAAAACACTTTCTCTAAATCTTGTTAGATGTTCTAGCAATTGTCTTTGCCAATTTTGAGATTTTGAAATAATTGAACCAAAACCAGGTTCAAAGGTTTTTTTTTTTTGTGACTGAACTTGACAATTTGATTCAAGCTACCTACGTGCCCTCAAATGCAAAGGATCAAGTCATTACGTAGTCAATTATTTTTCATATTTTTGAGTGTGCAGTTTAGACTTGTGCTTAGGAGTGAGCATTGCGCCATTGGCTTGCTTGACATTCTCATTTGGAGTTGACTTTGCATGCATTTTCCTAGAATCAAAAGATCCAAATTTGTTAATTAGAGTTGGAATTGCCATGAAAAAATTTGATGTTCTTGATTCATCGTCAAACTCAACCATTACTTCTTTATAGAGCTCCATGATTTTGTCTTTAAGAATGAAGCACTTTTCCACCGGATGACTGATCAAGCAATGAAACTTACAATAATTTGGATCATTGACTTTATCAGTTTCTTCAGGCCGTTTCATTTTCAGGCAACTGAATGAGATCAAATTTCAAAAGTTTTTCCAACATCTTTGGGACATCAGAATTAAGAAATGGATATTCCTTTTCTCGCTTGTCTTTAAATGAAACTTTGATTTTCCCTTGGGAGGAGTTGGATTTCATCTTTTTGAGTCATTGGCTGTCCTAAAAGGCTTAATCCTCACTGCCATGGACTGCTTGCTTTCAAATTCTTTGGTCACGATTTTGCGCCCTTTGTGTTCCATTGGTTTTCGAACAGGTGGCTCTTGATTTCCACCAATGGTAATGCTAAGTTCCATATCATGTGCTCGTATTTCCAATTCTTAAAAAATTTTTAGCTTAATGCCTTGAAGAATATAACACAGTGTCCAATTCATGCCTTGGATGCACATATCCAACGAAGAAGTTTCAAATATTTTTCTTTGCAATTAAGATTGACATTTCTCCACCTATTTATGTAGTCAATCACAATTTTATCTTTCCATTTCATGCACTTGTCAGTTCAATCAAGCTGACAAAGCGCCGTCTTCTATAGAATCGATTTAAGAATTCATGTTCAAGTTGCCTCCAATTGTCAATTGACCCAGACTCGAGACTCGTGTATCAATCGAAAGCATTTCCCTTTAAAGAGCGAACAAATTGCTTGACCATAAGTGTCAGTATTGTTGCAAGTTTCCATAAAATGGGCAACATGTTGTCTTAGGTTTCCTTTGCCATCGAACTGTTGAAACTTTGGTAGTTGATAGTTGCCAGGCATTTTCTTACGGTCAATCCTAATGGAGTAAGGCTTTGCGTAAGAATAAGAGGGTTGGACAATACTTTCAACTTGGTCCCTCCTTAATCAATTCCTTCAACTAGCTTAAATTGACCATCTCATTGACCTTTTGCTGATCAAAATCTTTTGCAATCTCTTTAACAGAATTTTCACCATCTTCACCATGAGTTGGATCTTGTTTTCCCACAGTTGACTTCTTCTTTTCAGCGAGGTTTACCATTAGATAAGCTATCTAATCATCTTTCTCCTTTAGACTCATTGAGAAAGGTTCTACTGATTTAGCAAGGATCACAATCTGTTCTTCAAGAGAAGTTCTTCCACTAGTCATAACAGTCATGATTCCATAACCATTTTGAGGGCACCAATTTCGCCGTGGAGATGATGGGATAGGGTCATTGCTTGAGCAATCATCTTCTTTGTTTTGTGCTTGAAGCTTTGCAAACTATTTTTCTGAAGCTTCCTCAAAAACTGATGACAAAGCATCAAATAGAGGATTTTGATTGAGCATTTGGAGGTTTTGTGTGAGTGCTTTTGTCTTTGTTCTTGTTCCATAAGAATGAGATGGAACAAAAGTGCTTGATGAAGAGTTCGGATAGACCACAGGTTTTGTGCGAGCGTGCATGGTAGCAGATTTTATTGTAGATGGCTTAGCAATATGCTTAAAAGTTGGCAGGTTGGTTGAATCCTTCTTGGGAGCCATAAGGTGTGATAATCAATCTTTCGAAGCGGATAGATGAAAGGCAAAGATCGTCCCACGAGTGTGCCAGAAATTTTTAAATACAAATTTCGTGTCGGAATAAGAGTAAGAAATTCGAAGCAAATAATAATTTTATTCATAATATGTGGGTACAATCTCTGGAATGAATTACAGGAAATATCGATCCTCTAATTTATCCTTCGATAAATTTACTTCAAGGGTCTTGATGATAGACTTGATCTTGAACAAACAAAAATAATCTTTTCCAAATAAATTGGCGAAGATCAAAACAAATAAATCCGCTTCAAGATCCTTGATATATAGACTTAATCTTGAATGAACATAAATAATCTTCTCCGAATAAGCTTGTGAAGATCGAAATAATAATTTATTGAATGTTGGTGAAGATCAAAATGAGAATATCTTAAATAATTTAGAGCTTGATTGTTCAGAGCTTCTCTGCTTTCAATTGTCTGTGGATAATGACTTTGGGAGCTTGGTATTTATAGTGGGGATGTAGAGTTTCAAGATAACTTAATTTCTCTTGGTTATTTATCGCTAAATAATTAATTTTAATTAGAAATAAATAAGATGACGCAAAAGTTAAATCTGATTGGCTAATAATTGAAGCCTTAGAATTTGATCGGTTAGATGATGTAATTTATCTACCAATTATTTCAATTTATTTAGAGATAAAAGGTGCACAAGTTAATTTTGATTGACCAAACCAAGAGAAATTCAAATTTAATTGGTTACACCATGTATAATCTTAATCTGCCAATTTTTATTTAATGATAATTTCTTAAAAATAATTATAAATTGAGATTATAATTAGTGTGATAACTAAAGTTTATCTAATAGCTACTCCTTCCATACAAACCAATCAAAAGCCACCGAATTTTTGGTTGCATCTGATCTGATTAGGTTGACTACCTTTTCATGTCTCATCTCTCATGGCCATGGGCATTTGGCACCTGTTCCCAGTCGGTTACATAATATAGATTGCCTTTTTTTTTTTGAAAGAGGAATATGCGCCTAATATTTATTCATATTTATCAATCTATCAAATACTATACTACCTTCTAATTTTATATACCATAATAATACCATGCATCTTCCTAATTCCCACTTATATACCACCTCTAAGTTAATGTTAAGGATTTTTTTTTTTTTTGTGTGTAGGTGGATAACTGCCACTTTCTACCTGCATCTCCCAGTCCCACTTATTATTGTGTTCTTATTTTTTAACTACAATTAAATATTCTTCATATAGTTTTTAGAACTAAATTTTGCATTTCAATTCAGACAAGTGAAATGAGATTTATTATTATTATTATGAAAGAGGAATTTCCCCCGTGGTCATAAGATAACTCAAACAGTAGTTGAATGAAAAATAGTCATATGATGATCTCAATTACTAAAATGGAATTTAGCAAATTCTTTAGTAAAAAGGTTTATATTATGTTTATGATTATCTAAATTCTACTTGTACAAATACAGTAGTAGTGTTTTACAGTCAAGAAAAGATGGATAGAAGTATTTTACTTCATTATTGTAGTGAAGGTCACCTTGGAAGTGATAGTATTGAGATTTAAGAGTTTTACTTACGTTCTTAACTCGAAAGAAATTAATTTTAGGTTAATAAACATGAAAATATATTAAATTTTAGGTCAGCGTAAAGTTGTAATAATAGTGAGCTAGCTGTTAAATTTAAGGTATTAACAAACTAAAGAAAATAAGAAACGAATTGCCTCATTTCATTTAGAAAGTACTACGTATTCAGATCAAATTTTAAAACTGGTCATATTGGTTTTTCATTCTGTTTTCCTGAAAAAAAAAATGTAAGGGATATTTAAATGTTTGTATATAAATATGTTCTTTTTTAATAGAGACATAACTTTAAAGATTAAAAACATAAGCATTTAATTTAATGGTAAGGTACATGCTTCCTAAACCGTGAGCTCTCAGGTTTAATTCCCATCCAACTGTACTCAATGCTCACAAATTGCTTATTTTTAGGCCATCTCCAATGTAGCACCAAAACACCATTTTAGTGCTTAAAATCCCAAAAATCCCACTCCAATGAAAGCGGCATTTTGAAACAATTGAGAGCAAGGCCAATATGGTGCACTAAATCTTGCATCATTTTGGTGTGAAAAAAGAATATTTTTGGAATATACTCACATCAAATATATTTTCACTCCAATGTTTCTCACACCAAAACATCAAAAATGATATTATATTATTAAATTTTTATAATAAAAAAAATTAATATATATAAATATTAAAAATAGATTTCAAAATATATTCAATATACATCTCATTTTATCTCAATCAAATCTTTATGATGATACTATTTTTATAATTTATTTTTAAACATATATGAGTAAAAAAAGTAAAAGAAAAAAAAAAGAAAATGGTGCAGCTACAGTGCCGCACCAAATTTGGCGCAGCACTGTAGCTGCACTAAATTGGTGTGCCTTGGAATTCCCATTTTAGTGTGTTCATTGGAACATAATTTTTCACTTTTTAACACCAAAATGGGGTTTTGGTGTGTTCATCCGCCTTGCTCTGAGACCACCAAAATGGTGTTTGCGCACTGTATTTGGTGCAATATTGTAGCAAACAACAAATTTTTTTATTTCTTTTTTTTCCTGTTTTAAAGTATAAATATTTAAATTAAAATTACAAAAAAAATATCATTGGAAAGATCTTGATGATATCTTTAAGATAAAATGTATATTAGATATATTTTGAAATATATTTTAAAAAATGGTGGTGCAAAAGTAGATTTATATTGTAGAAGTTTAATAATATAATAGTGTAGATGGTATTTTAGTGTGAAACACGTTGGAGTGAAAAAATATTTGGCGTAAGAAAGATTCTTGTTTTACACCAAAATGATGTAAATTTTACTGGAACACATTGGAGATGCCCTTACACCCTTAATTTGTGTTTAATTGCTCATGAAAATCAACAAAAAGAAACTAATGCTATGGGAAATAGCTTGTTTAATTATGGAGATCTAAGAGTTAGTCAAAAATTTCGATAGTATTCACTTTGTTCACACGAAAAAAGAAACTAATACACATGAAAAAGGATGCTAATATTTGTGCTTAAAGTTTAGCTAAATTTGATTGTAATATGTTAGTTATGTACCAGATTTTACCCCATGTTTATACTCGAACTTTTTGATTGAATAAATCTATTACTAAAAAAAATATTAAAAACTTATTTACTGCCTATAACTTTTCCCCAAAATTTATCTTATTATATGTTGTTTAACCTTTCAAATAAATAAGATCACATTATCCTTTTTTAAAAAGAAAAAGAAAATGAATCGAGTTCCTCGAAGACGGAAACAGTCTTTTTGAACACAAATATATTGTTGTTCCCAACACATTTTTGCAGGATGCAACATCTAGCTAAACCTTAAAACATAGACTTTTTGTTTCCTTCCTTAACCGGTCGCTGTCTCTCCGAGCTAAGATTAAGAATAAGATTACTTTGCCCATTTGTATTAACTTCCTAATTCTATGCCATTTTTATTTTATCATCAATAATCATATTTCAAAATTAAACTTAAGCTACCCTAATCCAGCTTAAAACCATAGGCATACCAATTATTATAATTATACTTTATATATATATATGTATATAGAATAAAGTATAGGAATGATTCAGCTTGGATCACCAAATCATTATCATTAAACAATTCCTATCATCACATGGATATATCTCTTAAAACCTCACATTCCATACCAAATTTTGCATGTTGACATGAATTATTTTCTCATTATTATAACTAATTTAACCTTATTCATGTTTCAAACTCTTTTCTTCCTACGACTCTATTCAATTTTTTAATAAACATGTCACTTGATTACTGTTACATCAAAGGGGAAAAAAATACTTAAATAGTTTGTTTCAAATCCGGTAAGCCACATATGTGTTCAAATAGATAAACACTTACAAATATTGATCATTTGGGTTGGGGTACACATATTAAATAATTTAAATCTCTTTCATACATTAGATACTCATATATGTTTTAACCATTTACAATTAAGGTAAAAACAAATCCGAATCATTATAGAGTAAAACGCTCATATACCCTTATCTCAATCTCATTACTTACCTTACACCAAAAGAGTAAATTCTCATTATTTAATTACCATCAAAATCAGGTGCGTGACGCAGGTTGAATCCGAATTAGTTAGAGCGAAGATCTGGATATCGAATGGAGTACCGAAAAAAAAAATTCTCACTCCTTACTAATTCATTTTGAATTAAAATAATGAAACTTCATAATTACTGTAGCCGATCCAAACTAAAAAATTGCCTTAAATAAATTACTTACAAAACACTAAGAAATTACCTTAAATAAATTACCTACAAACTAAACCCAACGTCCGTGAAACCTGAAACTTGAATCTAAGACCTCACAACAACTCGAATGCTCCACGATGATTGATGAATAAGAGAAATGATTATGAAAATTTTGAAATGCGCATTTAGTATTTTCCTTTTTGTTCTTTTTGGGTATATTAGGAAAGGGTTGAAAAGTTATTTAAAATCTACTGGTAAGTAGTTAATTGTCTCACTTCATCGATCCAACAAATAAAATTATGAGCAAAGGTCCAATGATTTGTTTCAACAGACATGCTGGTTTGATTATGTTCACTGAACCAATAAAACAAGTCAAAAGAATCCAAAAAACATTGAATAAATTTTGCAGGGAGAGCAGTAATTAATAATGGTTCTATCTATTTTTCTTCTTTATCTTCTAATTTCCTTCTACATGTGAAGGGGTAGCAAACATCTTCGGCTTCGTAATTTTATCTTTGATTACAGAAGGGCGAAGGCAGGTAAAACAGTAGTAATTAAGCATTTACTCCACATTCAAACCTTAAAAAAAGTTAAAAAAAAAAGAAAGAAAGAAAAAAATACTAAACATTTTTTACCCTATGAATCTAAAGGTCTACAGTATCTATAGAAACCATTTGTATTTTGACAATTCCTACAAATTTCACTTCCTTGAAACCCTAATTGCCAACATAAACAAACTGCCTTTGCCACCATAGTTTGTCCAAGAAAGTGAAAGTTGTGAGTATTATTATTATGATGATGATGTAGCAGAGGTTTGGACTCGGCAGAATTGGCAGTGGAAACCTGAGTTGAGTCATTCCCAATCCCAATAGAGAGCTCCAAATTTAAGCCTTGCCCATTGCTTGGGTACTTGTGTTCTTCATCTGTTGTCATGCCACTGCTGGAACAGTTGCCTTCTTCAAGGGACTCTGTTTTGGCCTTGTATTTGAATTCTAGAGATGGGGTTGCAGAAATGAAGCTATTGGGTTTTGAAACCATGGGCGCGTTTCTGAAATCCAATTCCGTTGGTGCGGAAGTTGCTGCGGGTTTTGGGGCGGTGGATTTGGCGGTGTTGTTTGTCATGTTATGGGTGGTGGTTGTTTCATTCAAAGGACGATGAGTTTGTGGATCAATTCCTCTGCTTATCAGCTTTCGTTTGATGTGAGTGTTCCAATAGTTCTTGATCTCGTTATCTGTTCTTCCTGGTAATCTTCCAGCAATTAAAGACCATCTGCCACCAATAGATTATTCAAAAAAAAAACAGGGGAAATCGAAATCTCAGTCAGATCATGATGTAATTAACATAAACAGAATGAAAAAAAAATCTTTCCCAGAAAGAAAGAAACATACTTGTTTCCAAGTAAACTGTGAAGTTTGATAATAAGTTCATCTTCTTCCTCAGTAAAATTCCCCCTCTTAAGATCAGGTCTCAAGTAATTAATCCATCTTAATCTGCAACTCTTGCCACACCTAAGCAGCCCTGTAATTAAACAGAAACCAAATCAATTCAGAACAAAACAAGCAAAGCTTGTGTAGTTAAAATTTAAAAAAATTATTATTATTATTATTATTATTATTATTATTAATACCAGCAGCTTTGGGGAGAGAACGCCAGCAACCTTCACCATGAACACGGATGTAATCAATGAGACGCTGGTCTTCCTCTTTGGTCCAAGCGCCTTTGTTGGTGTGAGCTTTCTCACAGCAAGGTGATCGTCCCATCAAAAATTGCCTATCTTGTGTTCGATGAAACTACTTGCTTGAAAACAACGAAATTTTCAGAAGCTCTAGAAGATGGATAATGAAGTTGAATGGGTTTGCGTTTTTGTTGTGTTCCTGTTTGAAAACTGACTTACCAAATTGAGAGAGAGTTTTCTTTCTTTTTTTTTTCCTTACGAATCGAAACGAACAAAAAGCTAGAGAGTTATTTTTGTTGACAGGAGTGGGAAGAGAGAATTTATACTGAGAAGAGAAGAAGAAGGGAAGCGGATTGGGAGGAGGCAAAGGCAAGAGACTCGAAGTTTATGAGGAGAGGAGAGGGGAGTGGGGATGGATTTTGACCAAGTTGGTAAGAAAGACAAGTGGTTAGAGATAGGGCTGGATTTGGTAGGTAGCTCTACTTTTACGTCAGATTCATTTTTTTTAGGCTGTCTTTCTTTCTTTTCTTTCTATTTTTTTTTTTTTCAAAATCCAAATGCTTCCATTTCCAAACAAACCTCTTTTTCTTTCTTTCTTCCTCCTACTGTTTTCTTATGTTTCTACACACTACAATATGCAAATATCAAATATCCATCCATCATCTATCATGGCCTAGAAAAAGTTGGTCATTTTCTTTCATTTTCCCACATGCAGTATTTTTTTTTTCTCTGTGGGCTCAACTCAAAGCTCTTTTTGTTGCCTAATTTTTACCTGCTGAAAAGAGAAAAAAAAAAAATCATCAGTCTTTTTGTTGGCTTAATTCTTACCTAAGATTTGTATTGCCCACATGGGCCAACACGCACCAACATAGATTATTTATTTATTATGTATTCTACTTGTATTCTTCACTTGTTTTTAACTCGCCAATAAATAAGCTCTAAATACACTCTAGGCAATTTATACCCAACACAAAAGATTATTATAACTACTAAAACTAAAACTCTGTTATCAAAAAAAAAAAAAAAACTACTAAAACTCTATTATAATAAAAGTTTAAATTTTAGCACTTATATTACTATTATTATTTTTCTGGAAACTTATCCCTTTCTCTGTCGGTAAAATTTAGCATAATATACAAACGAGATTGAAAGATTGACATATTTTGGTTTTTAGAGTAAATTTTTAATATTTAAGTATATAACTAATGAGGAAATATGGTGTGTGTCAAATTTTCAAAGTCCAAACTCCATTGAGGTAATTGTTCATATTTTTTATTTCTAAATTCTAATTTTTAATTGGTTGAAATCTCAAATAGATCCTTCAACTTTGCTCATTCTATTTATACAAAATGGTGCATGAGTTACACTGTAGAAAAAACGCGTGAACAAATAAGAAAGTGACACGTGAATTTTATAATTAAGATTTTAGGGAATTAACTAACATATAATAACAAATATAAAATACAAAATTACTTTTAACTGAGGGTTAAAAATAAAAAAAAATACATTAATTTCGTTAAAAACCCTTATTAATAGTAGGATTAAACTTAAAATTCTCTCTCTCAATTATCGACGCTGCTCTAGCCTAACATGGACAAAAATCACATCCATTTTGGTCATAATTTGAAGTGAAAAATAACAGAATGGACCTATTTGACCCTTTTCGAAAAGTTGGGGTCCTTATTTGGCCTTTTCTAAATTCGGGCCATTATTTAAGATTTATATCAAAGTTTGGGAACCTATTTGAGATTTCAGCCTTTTTAATTTAAAATTTTAGCTAAACTTGTGGTTAAATTTAATGATCTAACAAAATCCTTTGACTTAACATAATTTATTGGTTGAAATCATAACTGTTATGATGAACATGATTCATATGATAGTGTTTTACTTTTTTATCGGCTTAAATGTCCTTTTGCTTCCTTACCTTTTTACAAGAGACACTTTATCCCCTTACTTTTTTCGGGACACTTTACCTCCTTAATTTTTAAATTTAAGACAATCTTCCCGCAAATAGATGAAAGCCAAATGGCTTCGTCAGTCTGATGTGGTCAAAAGTATCCTAATGTGGTAAATTTAAGAACATATGCCGGTGTGAAAATAGGGTGAGATGGTAAAATTTTATTGATTACAATAAAATGGTTTGACTGTTTATTTGATAAACAAAAGCCCTCAAACTTATATAAAATAATGAACTAAGCCCTTAAGTTTTATTTGTAATCAACTAAGGTCTTAAACTTTTGTTTACAATCAAATAAGTTCATAAAGTTTTTGTTATAATCATATAATTCCCAAAGCTTTGACTTACTCCCAATGAGGCCATCGATGTGCCTAAAATAAGTACTTGTGATCATCATGGTTCGACATATTTTAATGGTTATCGAACAAGAAATCTAATTCATTTTGGTCATATCGAGAGTCTAACTTGGTATATAAATTGAAATTTGGCATAAAATCTTCTGGACCTTAATATATGATGAAGGGCCTAATTGGGAGAAAATCAAATTAATTTTAATAGCTTATTTGATTCCAATAAACTTTCATGGGCTTAATTGATTATTATAAATAAGTTCAAGGGTCTTTTTTTTTTAATATATAAGCCTGGACTTTTTTTTGAGGTATATAAGCTTGAAATAAGCTAAGTGACTTCAATTGGAGGGGACTCACCTCTGGGAGCAGATAAAATTTTTTTTAATTTTTTTTCTTTTCCATAAAATTTACCCTAAATTGACGTGATTTTTTCAGGCCATGTAACATGCTGATGTGGCCTTTTCTCACTGTAAAAGGGTTTATTTGGCCAAAATTAGGATTTCAGGGGCTCAATTGACAAAAATTGAAGTTCAGATATTTATTTGACACTTTTGTATAGTTTAAGGTTTTTTTTTAAGCCTTAACATCTTTTTTCTTTTAAAACACATCTTAACAGCAGAATTCAGGAACTTATCTTCATGAGCAAAAAGAGTTTTCTACTATCAAATAAATTCGGAGAAGAGCTTAGAAAAGGATATATAGGAATTACGAATTGAATAGTAAAATAAACCGAAGGAGGGATGATATGAGAAGGCCAAATTACCATTTAACTTCAAATCAAACATCTGCAGTCAGCATTGCTTTCAATTGTTCAATATAATGGGAATCCATAATTAATTCACTCTAGAAGTCTATATGAGCACTCTTGAATACAACTAGTAAGAGACAATTTATTGAATTTTATTAGGACTACAAATCCAACTTTGACTTGAATTCATCATCTGAAATAAGGATCTTCTCCTTTACAAAAGATTTAAATTCAATTGACTCTTCCTTTTCATCTATTGGCTATGGCTATAGTCTCCTTACCTACTTATTAAGTAGTTACTATCATTAGATTTATTCTTATTTATATTCTAGAATTTGCCACCTTGTCTCTCAAAGCTGAAAAAAGAGAGTTAATATGCCTTCACCCTTATCATCTACTTTGAATGCTCCATTGTGAATGACTGAGTTTTTAAAAGGGTGATATATAGTTTGTAGTTGCTTTACAATTTTGACATTTGAAGTGATATAGGATAAATTCCATGTAAGGTCTTAAACCTTTAACTTCAATTGCACTTTAGTCTTTCATCTTTCAATTGTCCCATTTGGCGCCCAATGTTTCTTAAATAATTCCATTTTGATCCTTTTGTTGTAATGATTTTGTTAAAATTGAAATGTCCATGTTTTAAAAAACATTATTGTGATGTCGATCGGCATTCTATAAACAATCTACATAGACAATTTTCTCAATTATTAATGGAATTATATAACGAAAGGATCAAAATGGAATAGCTTAAAGAGGTTAAGGATCAGGATTTAGGGTGGAGTTATTCAAAGGTAGGATTTCAGCTTTAAAAAAAAAAGATAAAAGATTTTTTAGTAAAAAAAAGAAGATAAAAGTTTAGGAGTTTTGGGTTGCATATATCTATATAGGAAATATATGGTTATGTTTCGTAGATGAAAATATTTTTCATTTTTATTCTTTGAAATATCATAAAAATTGATGTACGTTTAGTCAATGAAAATAAATTTACTTTTTTTTTTAAAACTAAATTGACAATTGAGTTAAAATTAGAAATAATTTTTTATTATTTTGATATTTTCACTCTATCATCATTTTCATTTCAAAAAAAAAAAAAAACCGTATTCATTTTTATTGGCAATACATATTGTTGCGCTAAATTTTCCCTATGCGCCTAAAAGGGTCATTGACGTTGGATCTCTTTGAGGAAAGAGAGAGGTTTGAGGCGTGCTAGTTATTTTTCTAGAAAAATAACAAAAACTTTTTGTAAAACTTGAAAAGTAAAAAATCATTTGGAAAGATCAAACGACTTGCAGGTTCTGAATCAAAGTCACACAAAAGTGTTTAAATCATTGATTCCAGATTGCTTGCAAACAACAATGATTAAAGGTTTTTCGAAGAACAAAAAGGAAAATAACAAAATATTGTTATTTTATTTGATTGAAACGAATTACAAAGAGAAAATCTTGTGTAGACAAGATTGAAATAAGAAAAACAGGAAGAACAAGTAAGAACTTGTATGAAAAAGTGAAGAATAGTGAAGAACTTTCAGAGAAAATTTCAGAAAAAAACACTGGGCTTGATTTCTGCATGGAGCATGTTTGTGGCTGTGGAAGCGTGTTGAAACAAGGGAGGGGCGTGCTCCTTATATAGGGGGCGGCTTGGGCTGCTTACTTTAGGGCAAAGCAAATTACTTAGTCGACAAGTCCTCCAGATATCGATTCTGATTGCGATTCTGCTTATTTTGGCAAGAAAATCTCTCAGGAAGGTGCTAGGAAGCTCTAGAACGTCACATGTCATGGAAAGATGAATATTTGACATTGAATCTCCTCAATTTCAAAATCTTTACAGCCCATAAGCGTCGGCAACCTTCCTGCGTCGTTTTGCTGCACTTTATTTCTTGCGCGACCACAAAAACTTCCAGGAAATTGCTAAGATAGTCAGGGAAGCCTACCAATGCCACATATCATGTCAAACGACTTCAAGTGCTGATCATCGTATAACTTTCGGAAATCCAAGCTGACTGGCACATTCTTGCGTGACCCGGGCTTCATTTCTATTGCGCGATGTAGCTGATTTAACGGCGAAATAGCCAAAACGAATCTGACTTCGACCATGAATCACTAAGCCATGAAATTAATCATAACTTGACCAATATTAGCCCATGGTTCGAAATTAATCAAAGATCAATTAAGAAAATGGCTTAAACTGGGGTGGAAAGCCATATGTCCTTAATTGAAAGACTTGCAAAAGATGCATACGAGGTTGGATTAAGCCAAAGTTTCACCAACATGGTTCGATCATCCTAACATGACATTAAGAAAAGTCTTGGTCGAAATTGCCATCCTCTGCAGAGTGAAATTGGTTTCTCACCCCAAACTGTCCTTAATTGAAAATCGTGAAGAAGTTTTTCATACTGAGTTGGATTGAGGTGAAATTTTACCAGAATGATCTACTGAAGTCAAGAATCATCATGATATGCTCCTTGTTGGAATCTCACCGCTCCTCCATAGTTAATTCCATCAATTTTGACATATTGTCCTTAATTGAACAATATGCAAAAGTTGATATTTAACCTAATCTGACAACCATCAAATACAGGGCATGGGCGGTTGGGACTGAGTGTTAATGTGTAAAATCATGCCACATATTTAAGTTAGACATGACATCTTGTGTTCTTCATGTAATCAGAAATGGTCGTCACTTAAGAATTGAATCTTTGCTGAACCCGATGGTCATATAATAACTCTAATTCTCATCTGACCATAATTGATGACTTAATAATAATTATTACAAGCATGGCAGCCTGCGCTTGCGCTGCAGTCATCTTCTTATTAGGGCTAAAAGTGTGTTACCTAAATTCTACTCCATCTCTAGGTAATTCATCAAAATAAAGCTAATATTCTACTCCTCCATCTCTAGATAATTCATCAAAATAAAATTAATATTAATTGTTGTTTGAAATGTATGTTGATTATCTAAAAAAACATAGTACGTTGTGGTCTCTTGATTGCAATTGTTAAATAAATAGACTCGGGTAGGTAGAAGAATTTGACTTCTACATAAGGAAGACCTAATTTTTTGTAGTCAAGGAGCATGTATTGTTGTCATAGGAAAATTGAATTAGTTGAGAGCATCTGCAGGAGCATATGTAATTCACACAATGCATCACAAAATGATTGTGCTTAACATTGGCTAACTGTGCTTTTGGAAATGTGGAAATATACTAAACATAAGCAACTAATAGAAACCTCAATAAAAAGGAAGTCAAATGATAAATATAAAAAAAACTTTTTATAAAATAAAAGAGGATTTTTAAATTTAAGTATCAAATAATATAATCAACAAATAAATCCAGATTTACTTCAAAATGTTGCGGTGAGAAGTGAAAACTCCCCACTTTAGGTTATGTCATCCTAAGGCGCTGCTAAATTAAATGGAAGGATCTTATCAACGTCCACCTAGAAATTTTAGGAAACAGAACGAAGTCCATGTGAAACCAATTCACAGAAATGTTAGGGAAGAAGAAACTCATCCAAATAAAAATGAAGACGAAAGTAAAACAGAACTTAAATGTCAATAGTTTACACATGAATCAACCATTATTGCAGATACATTTATAGCACCAATCCTTTAGAATTCCGGCAGAAGAGTTGAACCGGTAAATCCTAATATCCACACACAATTAATATGTAATTAAAATAAATTACAAAAAAGGGCAGCATGAATAGAAAGGGAGGAAATTAATGGAGGGCCTTTTTAGTCACCCGAAAAATGTGAAAAGACCAAAAAAAGTCAAAAGGAGGCACCACATTAATCCTCAATTTGGCCTTTAAGTAATTTCCATAGTCACTTAAAATAATATATAGTATATATTATTGAAAATAATAATTATAAACTAATTTCGGCCCTTAATTTAGGAAAATAAATCATTTTCCTATTTGACTTAAAATTAAGATGGTCAAAATCCAGATAAAACTAGGAAATTGAGATTAAATCTGGACCACTTATTTTGATCTCACAAGTTCATTTATAAATTTACCCAAATTGTAAATTAGGGTATAAACAATGCCCCCTAGTTCATTAGGTATAAAGCGTAGCAAAATTGCCTGATGAACTATGAGCCCCCAATATTATGTAAAAAATTGCAACTTATTAATTTAACTTAGTGGCTTTGAATGTTTTGCCAACATAAGAAATTATATTGCAAGTGGCCAAGATTAGACTAAGGCCAACCTAGATTAATTTTATTTGAATCTTAATGGCTTTCTTGATTTCGGCAAAAACCATAAAGATTAAAGTTTGATCATTGGCTATGGCACCAAAATTTATAAATGTCGCCATTTACCTTGACATCATACCTGTTATTCATTTTGGGTTTGGCTAAAATAATTCTAAGCCAAACTATTCCAATTCCAAAAGCCCCCAACTATCAATTAAAGCCAAAGATAATGGAAAAAATTGCTTTCCCTTGCACCAAAATATGAAATTGGAAATTGGCCGAAATCAACTTAGGCCATAAATCCAAAAAATTGCAACAAACTCAACGCCTTGTATAATACTTGGCATTGGAGTCACCACGAATAAAATGTGGTGACGAATCTTTAAGAAACTTTTTTTGTTAAACGTAAGCCATGCTATTAATTGGGATGGCTTTGTCCACTAAGTTTTGTATGAACTTGATGAGGATAAAGTCTTTAGCACCATCTTTTTTACCCCCCGAGCGTAACTTCCATCCTATCAAACACGGCTAGGACGTTTTCTTGGTTTTGAGTCATTTGCTATTTAAGTATGTCGTATGACTCCTTAAGTTGTTCACTTGACTCCATCATCCGAGCAGTTGACTCCATAAGCTGTTGAAACTTTTGATCTCGCGCAACAATAATTTTATTCATGGCCTCTGTAAAGAATTGCACTAAGGCCATTGAATTAGGATTCATTTGCACTAATGTTGGGTCGACGTGTGCCTGATAAGTTTCATTTTCATCAAGAATACTTTCATCTTCTTCAAGTTGATCATTCTTGAATTCAGTAACATCGGCCCCATAGTTTAAACCTTCCTTGGGCTGCTCGTCATCATTATCAAGAAGATTTCCATATTTTTGAGCGTCAGATTCTGGAGAGTTATCAAACTCCAAGTCATCTTTGTATTCTTTGATTTCAGGAAAGTATTCAATCTCCTTGGAGTTGGTGATTTCTATGGAGCCATCAACTTCCTCAAAGTCAGGGTGATTAGAAAATTGCCCCCCGAGCGTAACTTCCTCATTTACCACTTGGCTTTCAATAAGTTGATTGTCATCATGCTCGGTGCAGCCATCACTTCTGGCATAATCAATAGTGACATCATCTTCTTGAATGACCTTAGTAATGCCAACATCATGAATAATAGTGGCATTGCTATCATATTTGGAGAAAATAATGGCCTTGGCGCCATCTTCATTGCCCCCGAGTGTTCACCATCTTTATGAGGCAATTGACTTGTGATATCATCTTCACCGCCTATTTCAGTAATATGGGTGGTGTCATTGGTAGAAGTGACGTCGTCACTAAATGAAGTAGTGGCACCAACATCTGCTTTGATTGGAGTGGACTCATAATCATCATAATCTATATCGGAAGTGGTGTCGTCAACAATAAATTTCTGGAGTGTGGAGTTCATGTTCATCTCTATTTCTTTTCTTGCTTTAACTCTTCTACGGAGTTCATGTTCTCCAAGTCTTCTTATTTTTTGAAACGGGTTGGCTAGGAGATCTGGGATGTTCTACCTTTTGCCAAACACCATTTTGAACTTTATTGTGCGGCTGCACCATCTTTGGTCGCGCATGAGAAGTTGGAGTTGGTCTTGATTGCACCATTTTGGATGAAGATGGTGTAGATGAGTTGATGAGTGGTGCCACTTTTGGAGTGGATGGATATTTTTCACGCGCTATCTCATGCCTTACCCTAGGTGGAGAAAACTCCAACTTTTTTCTAGGAGCAAAGTGTCTTAACGCCATTGACCTTGGAATCCATGGTCAATTAAGTTGGTACTCCCAAGGTTTAGTAGGGTTGACATACTGCAACGGATGACTATGCCCCGTCAAATATCTATCTTTATGCGCCTGAGGTCGCGCAATATGATTCTGCGTCGGCGGCAATTTTTCTTCCATGGTCACGCTTTTTGCCTAAACTACATTAGACAAGCGGTTATTTTTTGGAGAATTTACTGTCACCTTGTCAGTAATTTCTTCTGGTCGTTGAACCTGCGCAACCTCTACTTGGTGTGGCTGACCTGACTGCGCGGCCAACACTTGACGCGCGTGACTTGACTGCACTTGGGGTGTCTGACCTGACTGCGCTTGCCCCCCGAGCGTCGTCGTCATTTCAGAGATGGCTTCCTGCACTTGTTTGAAGACATTCTCGTTTTTTTATTACTTTTTCTTGGATCATCTCTTGAAATCTAGCTTCCATCTTGTTCATCGCCTTTTCCAAAGCGCTAGCAAGATCACCATGAGTTATGGCGCGGCCCTGAGTAACGCCGTCGCCTTTGTTGCTTTCTGCCCACTTTCATGTCTATGTAAGAACATGTGGTGCAGAACTCCTGCTTTTTCCTTACATCCTTACTGGTTAGCTGTACATCTTTTGGAAGATTAAACGCAACCATGTGTATGGGAGCTGGGAAAGGATCCTTGTCGACTCCCATATCTTTCTTGGGAGGCTAAGAGAACTTCAGGATTCCCCTTTCTATCTTCTTTTGTACTATATTCTTGAATACAGTACAATTGTTGGTTGAATTCCTCCAGGAGTCATGGTACTTGCAGTACTCTCTTCCTTTGACGTCTTCATGTGAAGGAAGAACAGGTCCTGAAGGAAGCATAATCATGCCAGACTTAAACAAAAATTAAAAACTTCATTCATTTTTGAGAAGTGAAACGAATAAGTTCTGCTTCCGTCATACAGCTTCTTTTCTGCTTGTCGTTTATACATGGCGACAAACCTTTCTTGCGTCTGAGAATGTCCAATTCCTGCCTTTACCAGACACGAAGACTCAATAGGCCGATCGACCTTCACTTCAACAATTCATAGTTCAAAATTTGGCTCTTGATAGTAAGTTCCATATGATGGACTTCTTCGCTTGTTGTCTTCTCATAAGAAAGTCTCATATCTTGCCACTTTAGTTAACATTTCGAAGAAATCTCTAAATTCTACTCCTTCAAATTTCTTGCGAAGTTCCATGTCAAGTCTATTGAATGCTAGGTGCACAAATTCTTCCTCAGGGAGTGGCGTACAACATCTATTTATTAGCTTTTTGAAATGAGCCAAGTAGTCTTCTGCTGACTCCCCTTTCTTTTGATAAAGGCGTGATAGATCAGCCATGGAGATTTCAGGTTCAGTTCGATAGAACTATGTATGGAACATTCTTTCCATATCTTCCCATGTTCTCACTGAATTAGGTGGCAAGTTAATATACCACGTGAAGGCCGCACTAGTGATGGAGTTTGGGAACAAACGAAGTTTGTGATATCTAGAAATGGCTCGTCCACATTGCAATGAAATGAGCAATGTGTTCCAAAGTTGTGTGTTCACTTGAAGTTCTAGAGAAACTTGTGAAGTCAGGAACTTTGTAGTTTCTTAGAAGTGTATGAAGCTTATTATATTCCTCAGGATATGGCTTGTGGAAAGATGGCTGGCCGACTCTTCTGAAAGCGGGGCCAATCATGTCCTCAATCATCCCCCTAATGCGGTTGTGATTAACTGGGCCTTGCTTCTCAGCAACTTGAGGTGGAGGACGTGGAGCAGGATGGCGTTGGTTACCATTCCTTGCGCCATGACCATTGTCGTTGCCGTTGCCGTTGCCGTTGCGGTGTCCATTTCTGTTTCTGACATGAGGCGGCACATAAGCCGCAACTCGAGGTTCAACATTGTTGACTTCTTCCTCGACATTATCAGCAAAGTTTTCGACAGCATCTTGATGTCCAGGGATGAGTTTTGCTTCATTTTCACCTCTTGCTGCTCCATCTCTAGGAGGCGGTACATTGTTATTACCATCAACATCAACTTGGGGTACAACTCGCACTTGATTGGCACCATTGTTGTTAACTGGCGCCACAGGTGGAGGAAGTAGCGCAGGAAGATTAACAAGGTGTTGTTGTTCTTGCGCTACTTGTTGAATTTGCGCCCCGAGCCTATCTTCGACCAAACCAATCTGAGCCATAATGTTTTCTCGATTTTGCGTCATTTGCTCCTTGAGAGAATCATTAGCCTCCTTAAGTTGGTCATGTGACTCATTCATTCGATTTATTGATCCTATGAGCTGTTGCAGCTTCTGTTCATGCGTGAAAGACATTTCATTCATGGTGTTGGTGAGATATTGCAGTAGGATCTTAGAATTAGGGTCTAAAGGCAGTAGTGAAGGGTCAACCACAGACTTATTTCTTGTAGTCATGTCGTGGCTTGATTTTCCCTCATCACCTTTTGGCGGCATGTTTGCCACTAGGAAGTAGTAAAAAGCAATAAAAGTAATGATCGGTCGTCAGCAAATCATAAAAATAATCCCAACAATGACTAACTAAAAATAACTAGGGCAAGTAGGGGTCGAACCCACAGAGAGATAGGTTATCATTCTTTTTTCTTAAAATCATCAAACAAAATAAAGAGAATTTTTAAAGTAGAATCAAATCAAAGCAACCTAACAACTAAAATTAACTAAGAAAGCAATCAAGAAAATTAAAGGAGACAATTAATCAGAAAGCAGTAAATAAATTGAGAAAATAATTAAAAGAACCCTCCAACATAGAATTAATATCGACAAAAATAACATGGATCATTGATATCTAAAAATTATGAAAACAATGGATAGCTTGTTTGGAATTAAATCCTAAATTACTTTAATTAGATAAGATTACCTTGGTCCAGCTTAAATTATCCCTTTTATTCTTAACAGTTAATTACCTTGGTCCAGTCTCATAATTGATAAGAACAAAGCATTAAAAACTAGTAATTTATGAACAAGCACAACAAACAATTAAATTATCTATTGATTCTTAGATCCCTTGGAAGGAATTGGTCCTTCTCTTCCAATTGCTACATATAATTAGATCCGAATTGGTCCTTCTAGATCTAATCTAGCTAATGCAACTTAATTTATCAAGAAAGTGTCGACTCCAATCCATCAAAACAAGCAACATAGGATTCATGCAGAGAATTAAGAAATACCCATGACAATTTTCATATATAAGCACAAAATTTCACCATGATATAAGTCAAGAGATCAATTAAATTCTACATTGGAGAAAAGAAAAGGATTACTCACTCATGAATTGAGTGAGCATCCAAAGAATAAGAAGAAAACTTATCTATGGATGGGAAGAAGAGGGGGGGGTGGCGGCTCCTAGGGCTTTCTCTTCCAATTCTTCAACAATTCTTCAAAAATAAAATACAATCTCTACATAATAAAATCTTAGACCTAAGGTCGCTATTTATAGTGGAAAATAACCCCTAAGACTCCAATTTGAACTAGGATAGGACTCTATGACAGTTTAAGGGCTGACTTGGTCTCCAAGTTGGATTAAAAGTCTTCTTATAACCAAAACTTGAGTAAAAATTGGATTCTGAAATTTTCTGGAATCGCACAGCAACTTCAACAGCAATTTTGGGCTTGAAGATGGCAGAACTGGGCTTCAGGTTTCAAAGCAAAGTTGTAGATCTTGGAGTAAAATTTTCAACCCATACTCATGGGCCTAATTTGAAGTTCTGAGCAGAAAGTTATGGCTTTTTACCAAGACTGCGCTGAATCCTAATCTAAATAGGACTAGTATGCGGGAATTGGATATTTTCCTTGGGTTGTGCAGCATTAATTGGATTTTTAATTCCAATTATGGGCTTATATGGGCTGAGTATTATCCCATATTAAATATCCAAAATTCCATGGCTTTAAGGTCTTCTCCATAGCTTATCTTCATTCCTTCGCGATTTAAGCTCGAACCTTAGTTCTTGCTCCTTGAAATAATTCTTCAATGATCTTCAATTCTTGGAATTATCTTCAATCACACACTTTGAATCTCCAAATCTTCACTCTAAATTACTATGCTCATATCTGTGTAAAAAGTCATAAAATAGCTCCAAAAGTAGTGAAAAATAGCAAGTTTCCAATTTCACATCACTTAAGGACTCAAAACACAAATATTAACAAAATAAGATATTTTAGAGCATAAATTTATCCAAAAACATAATAAAATAGCTATAAAAATAGGGTTGTTATTGACTTGATCATATTTTCCCCCACACTTGAACTTTGCTAATCCCTTAGCAAATCAATGTGTAAGTCAATAAAAATCAATTTTCAAAAGATCAATTTGAATTCATACACATATCGAAAATCAATTCAATCATGAAAGTTAAATAGCAAAGAATAATAACAATACTCAATTTAAAAGATCAAGAAATAGCAAGTATCATCATTCTTAAGTAACCATAATCAAAGTAGCTCTAATCACTTATCATTCTTCACATCTATAACTACTTCTTACTATAGACTCATGTTTTCCTCTTTCTCTCCATTACTCAAAAGATTGCAATGTCATGAATACAAATCAAGGGTCATTGTGGGTTTATATTAGATTTTCAAGGGTAATTATTTTTAGAAAATTGAAGTTACTAACCTCTGAAGTGTTCATGATTAGGAGTTACTAACTCCTTTTATTTTTATTTTGAGGCTACTAGCACTCTAGAGGGACTCCCTCTATTTATGTTATTTTTCAGAGGGACATGCCTCTAATCCTCTTTAAGGGTTACTAACGCCTTTTGATTAAAAAAGTGACAACTATGGAAAGGTTTTATCAAAAGTACCTCTTCTCCTCTTTCATGAAAACACTTCTTTTTATAAAAACTTTTGATCGGTCGTTGATCAAATCACAAGATAAATCCCCACAAACCAATAACTAATAGCTAGGGCAAATAGGGGTCGAATCCCACAGAGAAGGTGGAAACAAATTAAATCCAAATCACACTAAAGAAAGTCTTACCAAAGGGGATTTTTATGGGTTTTTCAAAATAGACAAATCAAAATAAAAACCAATGAAATAAAATAAAACTAAAGATTAAGAAAATAGTTTAAGAAAAACAATGGATTAAAAACATACTTCTTCTCCTTTAGGTAATTATTTTGATCTAATAAATCATGGATCATGGACACAAGACATGAATTTGACTTAAATTGCAATCAATTAAGAATAATAAATTACCCCAAATCAATATATAGCCTAAGACGTAGACATCAATTTTCATTGGAATAAAGTAATCCTCTTAACATCTTAAACAACTCCACTTGAATAATTGGTATAGGAACAGACGTAATGCTAATTCCAACATGCTAATAAGATTAATCCGCATCTCGCTAAAACTAACCTCTAATATTCTGATCTGGGTTCCAGCCCTTCCTAGAATAAGCATTAAGATTATTCTTGTCCACATGCATGATAAATCAATACCAAACTCATCTACATCTATTTCCAATTCGGCCTATAGATTTCAATAAGGTTTGATAATCCCATTGAACCTAGAATTCCTAGAATTACAATTGTCACTTGGACCAACATTGACTCCATTCGAGACAACTTGAATCTAACTATACCATTCATAAATCTCAAGATAAGTTGGCCACCAAATCCATCAAAACATGAACACATAAGATGAAGCATAGGGATAAGAAACATATTCAAACAGAAAAATCAAATTATTAAGAACAAAAGTCTCACCATAGATTCATTGATCAAAAATACCTAAGGAAAAGAAGTATAAGAGTTTACCTACTCATGGATTGTTCTAATCCATCAGAGGTTGGAAAACTTACAACGAAAATAGGAAGAGAAGAGAGAGGCGACGGCCTCCTCTTCAAAACCGCAAATCCTTCGAAAATAAAAAGAGATAAAAACTATTCTATGTGTCTAGGGTTTCTAGGATAAGAGGGTTTATATAGGGGGCTGCCTAGGATTTAATTTAGAGTTGTAGCTGACTTAAACTAACCCTAGGGACGTTCTGGGCTGTTCTCCATATCTTCAAGCTGACCCAAATAAGTTATATGGGCTCAATTGATCAAAAACGCAAGTCAGGCCCAAAATAGATTCTGTCCGCAAACTTCAGGGGCATTTTCGTCCATGAAAACGCCAGATCTGGGCTTCGACCAAAACATGAAAGTTGTAGCTCTTGGAGTTAGCTTTCCAACGCATGTTCTTACGCCTCGTTTGGAGCTCTGGATCAAAAGTTATGGCTGTTTTACCGAACTGTCGCCAAATCTGGAAAGTATTGAAGTAGCTTCAAGAGGAAGTGACATGGGAGTGTCGACGCTGCCTGCTGGACGCGCGCGGGACAAGGACTCCAACTCCACCTGGGCGCCCACATGGTTGCCTTGAGCACCCATGTGGTTTGCTTGAGAACCCAGGTGATCGGTCGTCAGCAATCATAAAAATAATCCCCACAAAATCCTAACTAAGTAGATAGGGCAAGGAGGGGTCGATCCCACAAAGAAGGTGGATAGACTTTATCCGAAGATACAATCCTTAAAAATCTCTCAAAAGCAATGCGTAAAAACAGGGGTTTGAAAATAACAATTAAAAAGAAAGCAATTATACTAGATACAAAGCAAAGTAAATTAAATCTAGATATATGGCAATTAAGAAAGAAATCAATAATTAAAAAGCATACTTCTTCTCCAATGGTAGAAAACAATCAAATTAAATATGGGTCATCGATTTAAAAGATAAATTCAATATTAAATACATGATGATAACTGGTCTAGGGAAAACCCTAACATGCTATTTAGATAAGATTAGCCGTCAAGCCTTAAATTACCCATTTTTCCTCCTAACTAATCAATTAGCCGTCAAGCCTTAAAGATTTGCTAGGATTCAAAGCATTAAGATCAACTTTTATTAGTTCTTTCACACATGCTTAATAAATAAAACCATACAACAACCAGATAAATCTGATCACTGGCATGCAAACCCAATTAACCCGCCGTCAAGCGCGGCTAACTTGCTACACACAATCAAACTCATGCGTCAAACCTTGTTGTTTGATCTAGCCAACAATCTCTCAAATTACCTTTTTAGCGGCCGCAATAAATCAATAAAAATCAAGATTATAGAA